>JARKHS020011143.1:0-235000 GCA_030143305.2 Amblyomma americanum | reverse complement strand
TTTGATAATATTGTCGCGTATTGTTGACGGCAGTCGAAGGAGCGACGAAGATGGACAAAAGTTCTTCTGAAAGAAAACCTTATTGGGCTGACTTGCGTCCACAATGGGAAGAATCACTCGGCGGCGGCGAAGCGACAAGCGTGCTCGACGGTCGTCGCACGGAATGCCCGCCGCTATCGGCCGTGCTCAATTTGAAGCTGATAGCGAAATTTCGTGATAAAGCGTGCAAAGTTACTAGAACATTCCGGAACAACGTAGAATCAACGCTGCCAGGCTGCGATCAATCGAGATAAATCTAGTCGCGTCTTGCGTCGCAAACAAAGCGATAAAGTTGTGTGGCGCCAGATTTGAAGAACGAACAAACACTGCAAACGTTCGCGGCAATATTTGTTTTACGGCCAGATCAATTTCCGAAACAATTTAGGATCTTTCTTGGTATCAGGTATCTACCATCCTCTTCCACGTACCCTGAACACCTTCACAAAACCCTACAACAGCTTTAGTAAACGTTTACCTGGGGCCATATTCTATAAGCTGTTCATACTAAAATGTGCATTTCGCGTCCGTCTGGTCCTCTGTCATTGGTCACCCAGCAATATCCGCGGCTTTCAAGCGTCTGTGGAAAGCGATCCGGCCATTGGGTCGTTGGCGACTGGACCTAAAAGTTGGCTGGTATTGACTGCGATATGCAGCCAATGGTGAGGTGCATCGCAGCGCTCTGTCAACAGCAGGCGAGCGGACCTGACCACTGGCTGCCATTGGATGCAATACGCAGCCAATGATGAGGTCAGCTTGCCTTCCACCCAAAGGCCGAGCCCCTTTGCACGGACGCTTGAAAGCCGCGGGTATTGCTTAGTGACCAATGAAAGAAGACCAGACGGACGCGAAATGGCCATTTTAAAAAGGACAGCTTAAAGAATACGGCCCCAGGACACCATGAGGAAACGGAGCTTCTGGCCGCGGCACTTTCACTAGCTCTTGGTTGTGAAGCAAGACCTTTGTGAGAACACTTCGAGGATACGCATGCGATATGTTAAAGAAGAAGTAACCAGCCAAAAAAGACGAACACACAAGGAGAGAACAACATAGGACAACGGCTGGTCTAACAACTTAATTCTTTATTGAGTACCGACCACCGAGTAATCTCAACGCATGCGCCAAGGCAGGACAGACACTCAAACATGGTCTTCCAAATAGTCAAGCTCATTTATCGTCAGCGGTATCGATGGTGAACTGTGGAAAAGTTTTCAACTGTGGAACATTTTACAAACTGACCTGTGGAAAGTTTTACATAGGTCAGACGGGTGACTGTGGGAACGAGAGGATGAGCGAGCACAAAACAAAAGTTAGCGCTGGTGAAGATGGCAATCTTGCTTGGCACTGTAGTAGATGTCCTGGCAAATGTTCCCCACGTTTCTCTGATGTCACCATTCTGGGCTATGGAAAAACACGGAAGGCCCGCGAAATCTTTGAGGCCTTTCAAATAGCCGAACATGGTGATGCTTGTGTCAGTTCACCATCGATAGCGCTGACGATAGAAAAAACTTGACTATTTGGAAGACCATGTTTGAGTGTCTGTCCTGCTTTGGCGCATGCGTTGAGATTACTCGGTGGTCTGTACTCAATAAAGAATTCAGTTTTTAGTCCAGCCGTTTTCCTGTGTTGTTCTCTCCTTGTGTGTTCGTCTCTTTTGGCTGGTTACTTCTTCTTTAACATGCCATACCAACAGGCCCACCATTCTGCCCTGCTTCGTGCATACGACTGCCATGTGCGTGTCGTCAGCAGGTGCATTCAGGCTTCATTTCCCATGTTTCTTCTTCAATGTCCCGCCGCTATGAAGTTGCTCTTAATAAAGCGTCTAGCTTGAAGAAAAATTGGTTGTCAGTGAGAAGAAACGAAATCCCCGCTTTAAAAAGAAACAAAGCCGTGGGCCATCGGTCACCCAATCCAAGAAGTGACAAATCGTCCAAGGCTACTGACACGCGTCGCCCGAGGGTCATTCGCATTTCAAGGGAACATTCACCTTTTAAGTGCTCCATTTTACGTCAAGGTGATTTATTGGCTTCGGAAACTGCCCAGACGCCAATACAGAGACAGGCAAGGTGAGGTTAAGGAACGTAGTAATTCTGGTGTCGAATTCTCGACCACCTTTTGGAATGAACTCAAAGGAGAGAGTGGTGTTTAGAAACGCTAAAAAGCTTTGTATCACGGTCGAAAAGAAGGCAACAGGCACTTGAGACACATTAATTCATCACTCCTTCGGACTCTTAGGAAAACGGGGCTACTGAGAGCGAGGGCTCTCAAAAGGAAAAGCCGAAACAAGGTCATCTATGGCAGGCCAGAAACATCCTGTCATGCCTAGAAATAGACTGTGGCGTCTACGTGACGCCTAGAAAAAGACAAGTGTTGTTCAGTTACCCAATTACGGGGCAAGGAAAGCGTAATGCAATTTTCGCTACGGTGTCAGACCGAAGCATGTACTGTGTGTGGCTCGAGGCAATACCATTTGATCGATGGATAGAAGGAACTGCCCAACCTCTCTCTTCGAGCATGAGGTGCCTGTACTTTGTAACTTTATTTTGTTTTCCTTTTGTAGTCTTTCCTCAAATTCCTGCAGTCTTCTACCGCTCTTGACGTCAGCTTTGATAGGTAGCCAGCAGACTGAGTTCCTGGCTCTGGTTTCAAAGGCCCTGCTAATTCATGAAAAAAACCCATGAAAACAGAAATAATAAACTAATACGTATCAGAAGTAAGGAGCTAATACTAGCACTGTTTCTGAAAAGCGTCTTCTCCTGACAATGCCAAGATGGACAGAGATATATTGGCGTAAGGAGTCTGGCGCCGAGAGCTAATTTACACTTGCGAGACGGTGAAATAGTGAAAATTTCTTTAATGCAATTCCTGCTCAGCTCAGTGCAGGATTAAATTTCGTGCAAACGAGTCATTGACTTCTCAGTAGAGACCTATGTTGTCGTTGTTGTTGTTGCCTCAAATACGATGGCACATAACCACGGTGGGGGATTGGCCACGGTTTGGTGCAGATCCAAACTGGAAAAAACTCATCCAGGTTTATCTCAAGCGGCTCATAAATATAGGGGAATCTGAGAGAAAAAGAAAATCACGAATTTTGAGAGATCTTGAGGGAATCGAAACTAAAATAGAGGAAACAAAGCGAGGTGGGCTGAATAACTAAATTTTAAAGAATTAATCAGAAATAAAATAATTTTGAGAGGAAAGTAAAGGCCTCGAGAAGTTAACACAAAAATCACCCGGTTTCAATAATATACTTGTGAAGAAGCTGAAAGGCAAGGCCTTTGACAGCTGCACCGTCAAAACCTATGTAAAAGGGACATTGAATTATGTTGCAAATGTGCAAATCTTAAGTCTTATTTACGCAGAGACGCTGACAAATGAATAAAGATATTGCGCATTGGAAGAGACCCCACGAGAAGCGCACAAATGTATAACATTGAGTTGATTCTGGCCATAATTTTGGCCACAGAGCAGCAACCTAATGTCTGACCATTCCGGTTCTCTGTCTGCATTACTTGTGGACTTGAAAAAAGTAAGTGCGTGTCCACAAGAGTATAATGGTGTTGAGGAGTAACGAATCCTTGTAAACAACCAAGCAGCAAGGTCGCTGAAGTGGTTGATCTAAGGAAACATTAAGGAAACAAAAGGATTAAGGAAACAAAAAGCATTAAATATCAAATGCTTCCAGCAGGACCCCTTGTGTCCGATTCAAAGCACGTAAGAGTTCGTCTCTGCCATTGAAGCAAATATACGAGATAAGAATAAAACATGTGAAAGAAGAAAAAATAGGCGGGTGAACATCATCCCCGGAGAGCAATATCTGCAGATATCGCATATCCGAAAGCGATCAGAACAACGACCGGGCTCTGTTCTCGCATCAAGCGGCCTCTGCAGGCCCCCTCGGTGACCATTAACGCGTGCACAGGATCACGGACAGTGAAAAATATGCCGCTGTCGGGAAGCCAGGCAGAAACAGAGCAAATCACCCCAGAGGCCCATTCGGTTTTGTTTCTTATCCTCGGACGCAATCCTAGTCTAGCGGTCGGACACCGCAACTTAGGGGTCCCACAATATGCAACGCTTGCATTCACCACCACTCCCGCAAATATGAAACAGCTCGGGTTCTGTAATAAGGAGAGATGGCTTCGATACGGAGGAAACTTCAGCACTGTGATAAGGAGGTCGAGAAAGTAGGCAACGACAGAAGACGAAAGCGATCCCATAATGCTGCTCGATGAACGAAGGACGGTCGTCCTGATCGTGCGTCGGAGGTAAATGACCATCTGGGGTCCCCCTTCATTAGGCGTGACCGAGCGCCGGCCGTACCCAAGAACCCGCGCACTGAAGATTGCCCGCGGGTCACGTACTCGGGCCGTGGACCCATTATGCGTCGTCGAGATAGCGCGTTTTTGCTGCGTTTAGTACTCAGTGCTCATTTTTACTTATTATTTTGAGTATTCGCGTGGTTTTTCACCGTCTCTGTTTTGATTCGCGCTTCAGTGCCTCCTCTATAGCCATTTTGTACTCTTACTTAGTGCACTTTTACTCCCGTTGATGTTTTCTTTTTCTTCACATTTTTTAAAATTTTATGTGCCATTCCAGTGAGTATCACTGAGGGTAAAAGAAGAGTCGTTCTCCAGCGTTTCACTGCATCGAGACGCAAAAATGAAAACTGTTCAACGCGGGCGTTTGGAAAATTCTAAAATTGAGCACGGGTCTGAAGGATGTTAGATTGCCCATGCGTCGGCACTGCATTCCGAAATCATGCCTTAGCCTACTATAGACTTCGGCATTTGACCTTAGAAACGTGCTCAATACAGCTGCCTCGAATAAATGTTGCTGACCTCACTCAATTTGCACTTCGTCAGCTGAGATTAAGGTCGCTCAGCACAATAACCTCCAAATTTCAAGAGCAACCATCGATGTCACTCAACCCCACCTGAGCTTGGTGGGGTTGAGTGACCTCAAGAAAGAAGTAGTAAATAGAAAGGTTTTTCACATTTACACTTTCGCACTTCGACAAACCCGTGAAAAACGTAAAGCAAAACGATTACAGTACGTTATGTTTGCACATTTTTCTTAATATTGGCATTCAGGGGTATATAATTGTTCATTATGTATTCCATACATGCCGTGAAATGTTGCTCTTAGCACAGGGGTGCGCAAACTATATTACAGAAGGGACGACATAAGACGACAAGTGCAGTCCTTGCAGTAATATAGCGCACCCGTATGTTAAGATGTGCGACCAAATAGCCCCCTTTGATGTCTTGCTAATAAATTTCAGCTGGTTAAACTACTAACCTTGCCCGAAAGCCGATCAGTAACATGACTCGCTGGCTAAATAACTAGTATACCTAAATCGGCTTCTTAGTTGGAGAAGTAATGCTTCAGCTCAGAACAATACAAATATGGAACTCTTACCCTTTTTGTCCTCCAATGCTAAGATACAAGGACAGCCGCAGAGTCTAGTCGAAATTGAGATAGGACGCTGTCTTTGCAAGCGCCATCAAGATTAAGAATCTTCAAGAAAATATTCAAGAATCTTTCCACAATAGCGCATCCCGCTTCGTGCATTCTAATTATTATAAGCACACCAGTGGCTGTGCTGCAAAACATCAAGTTCACGTTCCTAATATGGAATCAGGACGTCTCACCTGCAGGTTATGATGCACTTTCTTGCAAGATTCATGACATACCTTTTAGTAATTCAGCCACCCTGCCTTCTCATCGCTTCTATGGGCAATGCAAGTGCACCTCCAAATCCGGGGCCAAAAAAAAGTAAATAGGAGATAGACTATCAGGAGAAAAAAGCAGCCAGACGAGGCCCGACCCAATATACAGGTCACAGGAATAAAGTGTAACAAACACCTTCGTTTATATCAGAAAAAGAAACAGAACCCGACAAGGGCCAATATAAAGACGCCGAAAATAAAGTATCACCGAATAATTCATAAGAACAGTACAAGCTCATCCTCGATTCAGGAGAGTGCTTTCGTAGAGACTACAAGCCATCGGCAGAATATTCGGCAACGTTCACGATAGACAACAGAAGAAAAAAATGAGGCTCGAGGGAGAAGAGCTTGTTTAAAATCGTTAGTTTTGAAGGCCTCCCAAGGACTCGCCAGACATGGCTACTTCTTGAGACGAAACGCAAACAGCGGAACGGTGCCACGGCGCCATTCGATGAGCATGCCTGGGCCGTAACTGAGACGTGGTGCAACGGACATTGGTTCGCAGAAGTGGGTACATAGAAAAAGAAAAAAAAAGCCGCGAAGCTATACGGTTTTCGAAGTGACGCAATTCCAGCACTTTTAGTGAAATCTAAACGCAGTCTGCATGACAAAGGGAACGTTTACTTCTGAACAGCTTCAAACTCTGAGACATCAAAGTATTGAGCGCATTGAAATATCGTTGCCAGTAATAACAACAAAAAGAGATTCAGCACTCGCGCAGAATTGGAGACGTTCGTACAGGCCAGTATGTAAGTTCATTCATGAACTCACCGCGCTAGAGAGAGAGGGGTACCGTATATATATATGAGAACGGTAGGCGCCTCAGGGCCAGTGGCCCTGAGAGCTCGTATAACTTGGTCTTCGTGTTTGCTCGGAGAATTGCATTAAGAGCAGGAGACGACCTGCTCTTTTCCTGCTTCTTCTTTGGCGACTACGAAAAAAGTGTTTTCCACTTTGGATTGGGCAACGCCAGTGGAAGTTTTCATTTTCTCAATTGTCTCGGCGGCCAGGCAGCTCTACGCCTTCACAGCGGCTTTTCTGCGCGTCCTCTGTTTTCGCAAGTGTTCACGTTGCGACAATAGCGATAAGAGCGAGGCGAAAAGGATCCGGAATGTCTTCGTACAATGGAGTCATCTCGCCTTGCAAGCTTTCGTAATCCGTTTCTCTGTTGATGGTCTCTTTTTGGTTGAAATATCTCTCACCTGTCACGATCTTTTGGGTTGGGTACTTCGCTGTAGGCGCATTCTTGGTGAATAAACTGAAGTAGTTATCTTTTGTTTGAACACACTCGAACTCTTGTTTGCTTATTGTCTAAGACGAAGTTTGACAGGCAACAAAAGCAAAACGCTCTTTAATTTGAGCTTGTTCACGAGGCCTCACACTACACTTGACAGCGGCAACTGAGGGCGAAGTGAGGCACGGAAGTGAGCCTAATGAATCAGGCTAAGAGATGAGTGAGGAATATATCAGAATAGGTAAGAAAGATCCAAGCCAGAGAGAGTGCGGCGATTCTAAACAAAATATATTTCATTTTTTGCTTTTGTTCTGCTTTGTCACTGGCTCAAATTTAGACACACATTCCCTATTGTGGGGAACTGCCCTTTGGCGAAATGGTCGATAACGATAAAATAGAATTGACGAAAAGAAACTGTTATATTATGGCAGTCCAGTATGTGATGTTAACTGACGTGATTTCCAGGGATCTCACTAACCGTGAGGGCTATTTCGCGAACCAGGCTTTGCGAGGTAGGGTCCTGTAGTCGGAAAGCAAATCAAATGGATAATAGTAGCTTGTGCCTGTTCAGTGTTTGTTAGCTGGAGCCACATCTTATAATGACTGTTACTCCTACCACTCTGCATTCGTGATTTTCTAGAAGGTTTGAAGATTTTTTTATTTTATGTTTTGTTTTTAGCCGTGACGAAGTTTCCTCCTTCATAAGTGCTGATTTAAAATTAGTTAAGATTTTTTAAAAGCTACAGCCCTGTCATAGCAATAATATTTCAAGACGAAAATAAGCAACAGGCAAATACTTTTCCAAATATTGAGGCCACGAAAGCGGCTGGCCATCCAGCACACTGTCTCATTCCAGACGATCACTTCTGCGGAAATATTTTCTTGTTTTGAGAGGCCTAGCTGCATTTCTCTTTACATAGGGCTCAGCGCGATGGTGCGACTTCGTGGCAAACTGGCAGTCTTACGACACCTATTTTAATGCCTAATGACGCATGAGTTGGCATGTTTTCCTCATATTTGGAAAGAAGACAAATGGGCAGATAATATCCTGTGCCTAATGCTACAAGCAGTTTTATTTCCCAGTGGGCACGTTTTTGTGTATTATCTTCTCGGTTTTCTCGTCTTTCAATTAAACCGCCCTCTTTTGTAGTCAGCCAGCAGGTACCGAGAAAATTACTAACCGTGATCTTTCATTATCGAGAAGCGTGCGGTGAGGACCGAAAGTCCTTCACCAGGTACTCGACGTTACCCGACACCTACACTTGCCTTCTAGCCATACAGACGGATCGCTTCGTCCACTTCGCCTCAAACACTCCGGGCCATGCGCCACAGGATGGCTGGTTATTCAGTTTTTTCGTAGAGACACGCGTTGGTAGGCTGGCGCAATGAACAAAAACAGAACAAGAAAACGACGGCCGGACATCATTATAGTTCCAGCAAATCAAAGGCTACGTAAGGGAACATACAGGTGGCTCAAAAGGATCCTTACACAGCAACAAGATTTTCATCTATTCTGCCTCCTCTCGCTATGCCGGATTGATAAAAAATCGAAATACACTTACGACATGTTTGAGCGAAGTAGTCACATTGAGAATACATTGGTGATCAATTTTTTTACATTCTCTACCAATCCAGAAATGTAAGACGGTTGCGGAAGGAAACGTAATTATATATAAGTAGCCCGCGGCGTCCTACGGGTCAGCTTGACCCGCAAATTTTAGGACAGTGAACTGGCTGCACACAACTGGCCGAAATACCCGAAGCGTTCGAAAAATAGCCGAAGATGCAGGCTCTTCTACGGACAAGTTATCAATAAAAATTGTCATTGCTCTCACGTTGTAATCCCAGCAATTTCGTATTCTGTTCACATTTATTAAATGTGCACAACATATTAGATAATTTACAAATTTGAATACCATTAAAACAATAACTATGCAATTAACGGTACACCATCATTTTGGCTTGTCTACGGACATATTTCTCGACGGATGAATTTGCAAATAAGAAATTTGCTAATTTTGTTTTCTTCTTCTTTGACGCTGAGTATCCGACATGAAACTTACGATATGAAGTTGAAGGAAGGTAGAATGAGGTCGCTATACTTCACGACTTTTTCTGGCAATGAAGTGGAAGCTACAGAGCCGGAGGTGCCACCTTTTTCTGAGCAGAGGAATATAGTCCCCGCTGGCAGTTCATAGTTAACAAAATAAAAGTCTTCCTGATTAGCACAGATTTTCTAGGCATGAGTAGTTACAACAAGCTACAATCAATGGCGCCAGCTACTGCAGCGATGGAATAAGTTACCGCGGGAAGAATACCGCGCCAGGCCAGGCGCATCGTTGTGCGGCCGAACTATTTTGCGGGCTGCCTTTTCTTCATCACCAAGAAAAGCGGCCGCCGAGTACAGTGATGTCTCAAAAATTGATGTTTGAGTGCCTAAGGGAGACCTCAACGTCACCTTTCACAACCCCACACAACCTCAGCCTCACATGAAGTTGAGGTTGTGTGAGATGCAAGATTTTCTTTGAGGTGGAGATGAGGGATGTCTCTTCGAGAAGTGCACACATCTGCTTATAATTCTTTTTTTTCTCTCCTTTCTCGAACTGCATGAGATAGTTCGACGAGTAGATTATCAGAGGATCGACCACACCCCTACACCGTTAACGAAGTTCTCTTTAACTGTTTTGCAGAGCCTCAATATACTACCTCTCCGCCCCTCCTCGGCACTAATCTTTTTTTTAAGCCAGTTCTACAAACTGCAATATAGTTTTCAGCGCCGGTTAGACAAAGGTGACGAGACCATACCATGTGAAGGCCGCGTTCTTTATTCAGAGCAGAACAAACACACGGATGAAAACTCTGCGGGCGTGAATTGTGACAGTTCGGCAGCGTTCCTTTCTGTTGTCGCTGCAGTGTAATAAGCTCGAACAACTACCCTAAAGGCGTAAACAGCCTGACGGAATGCAGGTGGTGCGAGCAGGTGTACAAAATCGCGGGGACACTGGCGTGCCATTGGACAGTTTAATTTCTAAGGACGAAGACATAACAAACATTCACACACTCGTAACATTCATACACTAGAAACCCGCAGAAAGATTAATAGATTAATATTCTTGTTTAATAGTTTAACAGGAAAAAATAGACTCAAGCTTCACGAGTGCATTAAGCGTCCCCTAGTGAGAAGGACTCGGAGCGTTCATGAGCATTCACTTGCTCCCCCTTTCGCCAAAACTAACAGTTTTAAATACCCTTTTTTCCTCTGAACAGTGCAAGTTTGGAATTCGTTACCGGCATCTGTTTTTTCCTCACAAATTTTTTTCTGATGTGTTAGATCGTCTACTTACCTGCTAATATTGTTTATATGTATGTTTTGTATCCGCGTGCTCCTAATATTGTATAATTTTATTCTTTTGGTATCCGTGTGCTGCTAATATTGTACAATTTTATTCTTTTGGTTTTGTAACAATGTTAATTCATTCCTGCTTGGGCCAAGCAGTTGCTTGCAGTATTCTGAAATAAATAAATAATTGTGTGTGCGGGGGGTGGGGGTGCGGCTACCCCTGCCGGCGTAAAAAAAAAATCGGAGCGATCATGAAATTCCATTTGAGGCTTAGTTGAGGTCGAGGTCCCTGTGGTCAAATTCCCGCCTCCGCTCAAGGGGCTTATTATTTTTTCTGGAAAATCATGCCATAACATCGAACTATGCGCTTGGCAATGGTGAAGAGAAAGGCGAAAAGGCTCGCTTTCGCATTCGCTTGTGGCCAACCAATGAGTAGCGCGTTCTCACCCTCGTACCCTCCTTCACCTCACATATGCCTTACATACATAACATTTTCCTTCTCTCTGCGAACGCGATGCCTCCAAAGGACAAGCTCCGACAGCACCCACCTGAGCTCACAAACCCAAGCACTCACGCGCTAGACACTGATGTGTTTGAGAGGAAGAAGGAAGACGAAAGTGCACGGGCCTGCCTACTGGCTCAAGCCAATAGGCATGCCCATGCTCTTTCCTCTTCCTAGACAGTATGCTGTCCGCACCTGCTCGTCCTTGTCTAGCCTCCTTCTCAACTTCTTCGTCCCTTCGGTGAAGTCACAACTGAGGTGTCCACCCGGAGCAAGACAGTTAATGCGCTTTTTTTTAGCGTAATCTGCATCTCCTTCTCGACCCACTGTACTGATAGGCGTACAGTGGCGTATTTAATTAGAAACTAGGTGACACATATGTACACATTGATGCTTTTAATTTTTGCATTCATGTGTAGAAACCTGGTATGTTTCCCTTGGGCAATAATACTTGAAATAGAAGTCGCAGTTCGGAAAAGTTCGTCTTAAATTTGCGTCCCGCACGTGAAGCTCACATCGATCTCCACCTGTTAAAACGATAAGAGGAAATGTTCGAATACATACCGTTTTTCTTGTCCGGAAAAATTATAATCGCTGTAAACGTGAATGACCCTATAGATGCTTCAAATCAGCAAAAAATTTGACTCCTCATCGCATGCGGCATTCAACCATTGCATTAGATTTCAAACTACCTGCAACTTTATTACTATCATCATAACACAGAGTTTGTGAAACGACGGGAAAGGAAAACTTAGACGAAAATTGATAGCACAGGAACCACCTAGACTAGCAGTCATACATATCAATACCGGTAGTTGAAAATTAGATTTTTCAGATTTTTAAAGAAAAAATGATAAGGAATACACGAGAGCTTACTTCGCCCGCAGGTTATTCGACCAGCCGGACACAAAGTCAGGAAGTAATTATCGCCCTCAATTCTAACTAAACAAATTAATAAGCGTTTTAGTCATGGAAGCTACAGCGTCTATGTTCATATTAAAAACTTAGAGGTGGTCGCATTCCTCGAATGCTCCGCTGGGCAAAATTCTCGTAGCACGCGTGTGCTGGAGGCTAATATTCATTAGCCTCCAAATTTCGAAGGTTGTTCGCAAAACTACGCATGCAAGGCGGTGAAGACCATCGCGAAGACACTTCTCTTGTGAGACGGAACTGTTCGTTAGGGAGTTCTTGCCATTTCTTTAGATGAAAGTAAAAAGGAAACAGTTACCAACTTCACCCGGCGTGGCCCTACGCCATTGGCGGAAGAAACACCATAAAAAGAGCTGTCTCACGCCAAACGAAGTTCACGAAGATCGGCGCAGCCTTGCATGCGCAATTACGAGGATCGAGTTGTTAATTTTGGACGTGAATATCTCTGAACATGCTTATGCTAGGAGGATTCTACTAAATGGAGTAATCTGCGAATGCGAACGTCTATGTTTTCAACAGAAATATGCACCCTAATTAGAGTGGCCAAGAAGTTTATAAATAAATTTAGTTAATTAGGAGACTGACGAATATATTTATCTTCTCGTTTTGTGGCGGCCTGACACATAACATGCATGCGAAAATAGTTTCGGTATAATGCTCGTCGTTTGTTTTATAAAAAAAAATTACGAAAAAGTAACTTGGAACACTCTGCATGCTAAGACTCAGCATTACATTTGCACTAGGAACATGGTCCTTACGTGGTTCGCATCACCTAATTATTTAAAAAAAAGCCAGCATGTTTACTTCCCTTAGTGTAGTAGCATTGAATGACTGAATAGCTGAATGAATGAATAGCACGAATCAATAGCTGGCTGCTGTCAATTTAGAAAAATAGTCCACTCTAAAAACATCTTTCGAGCAACGGGGTACATAGCCTGCTGATAGATAAATATTACTTTTTTTTTATGAAGACAACACTTACGCCGTCCTTGCTGCAGTTGCTTCTTTTGGGTTCATCTTTGTTCATTTAGTGAAAAGCAAATAAGGAAGCAAATTCTTCTATGCAAAAAAAGCATTATTTCTTGATTAATCTTGTAGCTTACAAGACTACAGATATCTAGAATAATTTGCTGAAAAAGGAATCGATTCTTAAAGCACCTCAAGTAGTTCATGCTGTAACTCTGAAGGCTCACTTGCCCCAAAGCCCCACCCACTGCGGCTCTAACATGAACATATCCGCCTACAGGCTTCTAATCAACTGGCGTCTCGCATGCTAGTTCAGGCAAGCCTAGTCGTTGAGCAGTCTGGTTTATCACTTGTCACACTACATAGTGCTAAGGCTTGTAGCTTGTGCGAGGTGCCGATGACACGGAACAAAGCTTTGAAGAGAAAGTGCATTTGTTAGTGACAGACACAGCCAAGGTTGCGCAAAATAATGAGCCCGGGGCACGAACACCGTGTCGCGGAATGGAAGCGCTTGAGGAGCAACAATCAGAAGACAAAACATGCAGCCGCGTCTATAGGGGCCACATGAGGTGTGCAGGACTCATTTATTGTTCTTCAAGCCTATAAGTAAACGAAGCAACGGAGGACCGACGAAGGTACGCACATGACACTGCCACTGCATGTGGTTGAGACATGGGCTGATTTGCAAAAACAGGCTGCTTTTTTTTTTATGTCAACCAGCGATTACTACAAATAATATATTTGAAGACAAAGGGCGTGTTAGTTCGTGCTCTGCCATTTCTTGCGGCAAGGGTTTTCCACCGGAATTAATGACAATGTTTTTTTGTCCTGAATTTCTGGCATAATGTGCGCCTTAAAAGATGATTGAATGATTCCTTAATTGTGTGTCATATTCACAAATCCTAGTGTTTTATAAATAAAATTTCCACCCATTTTGACACTTTGGAAGAAATTTTGCGTATGCATCTATGGAATTGACCATTGGTTTGTTTGGTTAGAAAACTGACGAACTGGCTCTTTCGAGGCCTGGATATGAGTATTTGCGTGAAAAATATTTATTTTGGGTAAAAGCGGTAAAGGGTGACTTAAAAAGTTAATATCGGCCCTGGCATCTTGAAAGCATTTAGCAGTCAATCTATTCACTGCGGTATTTGGCGAGACACTGCCTAGTATGACAACCGATTCCGCAGCTAGATTCAAGAATGCAGAACGATTTCTACTGGGCGTGTGATGTTATATTCGTTTTACCTAACGAGCTATGAACATGACTGCGTCATGCACACAGTGTCTAACAGTGGGCATCTTGAGGCGTATTACAGTCAGGGAACCTGAGCACAGCTGAACCCCAGAAGGAGAACCAAATCCGTTTGGCGCAACAAGAAGTCACGATTTGATTCCATATCGGCCACTGAAGCGCGCTTTTCGGTTCGAGCGGCAAGAAAACGTGCCCCGGAGCGCCGATTGCGATACACCATTTAATGCACGGTGCAGTCCTCAAGTTTAGTTTTTCGGTGTCCCCGCGTAGCGAATCATCTCCATGCTTTCCGCAAGCCCAAGGCAATGCTTTTTTTTTATGGACTTTCATCTTGTTAAAAAGCCTAAATAACGCGGTAGCTTTTATGTGGAGGCAGATGATACTTACTCAACTTAAAAACTGTATAAACAGAGCATAGTTCATAGGGGTCCCAATGTCTCAACCTGTAACTTGTAATCCTCGTTGATACTGAAAGGAAAGAAGTAACTCACAAATGAGGTTGATTCAAGGTCCTAACAAAAGCAACACCCGGAAAGAGCTTGGGCGAGGCCTAACCTGCCTTGAACAGTACAACTTGCAAAGACTTTTTCACTTCATTCAAATGTACGAACGCTCCTCAGTTTTAGAGGTGGTGCGGTTCCGACTCGCGACGCGAAGGGCAGATGTTCGATTCCCGCTCGACCGCTGTTTGTTTTCATATCGGTGAGAGCGTCTTAAAACAAGGAACGTTCATAAATCGCTGTGAGTCCTCATACCAATATTGGCGCAGTGGAGCAGTGGCTAGCGATGCGCCAGTGCCCCGGCAGGTGGGTGTTTCGAACAAAGATACCTGTGGAGCTTGTGAGACCTAGGTTGCTCTTCCCGAGTTCCTGTAAGGCTCATTTCCGCAGAGGTAGTTCTCAGAGAGGCTGTCTATGTCTAGACCAGGTTCTAACGTCACAAGGTAACGTGACGACCAATAATTATTTTAATTGCCACCTGCCCACCGTTCGGGCCACCTCCCTTTTGTGACACGGACGGACGGACGGACGCCGGCTTTCTTCGAAAACGGGGCCTTAATGTTACCTCATTAATAAACCTGCGAACTAAGGGATCATGCTCGCAGATGACCCCCATTAAAGGTCTATTTCACAGCGCCCACGCACATAAACGCACAAGTGCCCTAAAATCAAAAAGCTGGCGATGAGGCTCAGTAGCCTCATTACTGTAACGAGTATTTCTATCGTTCGAATTAGATAAGCTGTATGAGCACCCCGTTTCTCTGTTATTCACAAATATAGCTGTCCCGCAACATCTCACCTTGATCTGTGCCGGCGAATGAACTATTTAACATCACTACTCCATTTATTTATTTTCTATTTTTTTGCGGGTGTACAGTTTCCTTCTCTTGACAGCCAGCCAGCTGTCCTGAGAGCCAGACGTCTGTTCTACGAATGACATCGTACTCCCCAAATTCACTACTTCTTATTTTAAAACACAGTGCTACCGACTCGTAATTATTTTTTAATTCACGCTGTTTTATTTTTTTACCTCCGCAATTTACTCAAAGACAGCACCAAATAGAATACATTCAAATTTCTATCTCATTTGGCAACTTGTCACGCAATCATCGCTTCCCCTCGAAGCCTTCGCAGTAGCCTGCAAGTTGCCGCTCCATAAGTTAGAATTCGCACCGGACATTACCAATAACATCTGTGGGTCATGCTTCATCTCCACAGTTCCGCGTGTCTGTCCATTGTAATCCATCCCATTCTGACGCTTGTTCTAATCGGTTTGCTGTGTGCATGGCAGCATGAAATCTCTGCAAATAGACACTGTTTCCTTTCACATGTATGAAAAGAAAAAGAGGAACCCGCCGCGGTGGCTTGGTGTCTTTAAGTTTCAGTTACTGAGCCCAAGGTACCATTATCGAACCCTACTGCGGAGGCCGCATTTAGATGGAGGGGAAATGCTGAAACCGCCGTGTACTTTGCGATGTCACTGCATGTTAAAGAATTCCAGGTGGTCGAAATTTGTCCGGAGTACTCCCCTGCGGGACGTTATACCTTATATGCCATAGAAATGTATGCCAAAAAGATGTAAGCCTACATTTACCCCTCTTTCTGGATGCAGACGCCAGTTTTTATTTAGTGGCGATTTAAGGCGCGTTGTACAGGGAAAGATACACGCAGTTAAAAAAGAAAAAAAATTATGGAGGTTCCTGCAGATCATGGCAGGCCACTTAGCATATGTATGCGGTGTGTTCTGTATGCGCTTTGAGGTTTGCATCCTAGAAGACTGGCGTCATCTCCCAAATTTTGGAAGACAACATTTTTAACACCTGCGTGAAATGTCAAAAAGTCAGCTTCTTCCCGCAGCAGAAATCAATTTAACGAGCGATCAAAAAGAAATAAGAGCACTTGAGGAATGGTGACGCATTTCGGCCCCTTACCTGGCCAGTCGCTTACTTCCATCAAGGGCCCTCCTTGTCCGTCATCGCGCAGCTTAGCGAAACCACGCCGCTGGTGCCTGCAATTATAACATCGGGCAAATAAAATAAAATAAAAACTTCAAACTTGAGCAGCGCTAAGAGCCACCTCAGTGCGCCGAAGTGTTTTGTTCGCAATGCAGTTCTCAGGTGAGTAAAGTGTATGCTTAGCATTGCTGATCACATCATAACAACTGACTACTGAAGTCAAGAATACGCATATGTATCATCGCGCTGTACAAACAGAGCCGCTGAATTAGCCTTCTGTACAAGTTTTACTAAGTGGCAGAACTGCGATTGTTAATGTTTCCGCTGTGAGCTTGTTTCAAAGGCCACCATTATTCCATCAGGTAATTCCCGCAGGATAATCTCAGTCAGCCGCAAGACCGTCGGAACACGGTCGAATTGATTCGTGGTCACGTAAGTTCTCTGGCAGCGAGCCCATCGTCACACTCTACAGGCCGTTTGCTGGGAGCGGAAGCATACAAGAACGACGTGTACACGCCGTCAGCCAGCTGCAACGATACCCAACTCACAAACAACACTTACCTTTACCGGCACGATCACCTACCAGGGCGGTGCTTTGACGCCCACCGAGAATTCACCAGGTGAGACGAAATAATCCCATTCCTGGTCCCTCTGCGAATTACGACCGTATAACCAGAGCTCGGAGGTCAAGAAAACTAAGCATAGAAGAAGCTGACGGAGCTAGTTAGTCTGACATCCCTTTGGTAGCGGCGCGGAGCAGGACGGGGTCAAGTCTAGTGTTGTCTCTGTGTAGTCCCTTCCAGTCGAACAGCGCAATCCGTAGACAACGTCTGTGTATCTTCGAGGGCTATACCATCTTTGCCAGAAGTAACTCGGCCGCCCTGACCGCTGAAGATGCTATCAGGCGACTTTTTATCCCGCAGAGGCGGACAGCTAAGGTGCCTGCAGTGTTCCGCCGCGCTAGTTGCCCTCGCAATCGACGAGGGTCGGTGACCGCAGCTCAGCTGCTCCGCCATTGTGTCTTCTCTTACCGCGGCCATAGCAGCCTGGTTACCTTTGGAAGAGAAGCTGCATGATCTCAGGGGACTACAGACACCCGTACACATCAGCCGCTGCCCTGAATTTGCCAGGACACGGTGACCCTTGCGCTTCGACGAACACTTCAAGTGCGGACCGGCTTACATTTGGTGGGCGCCCAACCATGACGCACTTACGCAAGAGTGTGCGATAATTCCCGGCTTCCACCTCGACGGCCTTTTCTTTCTTTCGCCTTCCCACTGTTTTCCTTCATTTTAATGCATACTTTTTGCTGTTTCTTTTTTATACATAATGAAATCTGATAAGGTTCAAATGATACTTCTATTTTTAAGTAAGAACCCCGGTCGATAACACGAGAGACACGTTGGGGATTGTGGTATGAACGATGACGTCACGAAAAATTTTCCGGCGTGAGCCATATTAGCGAAGAAACTAGAAGTACAATGTTTAGCTTTTGCCATTTTACTTAGCTAGAATTGTCTTCTGTTTTTTCTAGAATTGCGCTCCCAGGAGCAATGCACTGACCGCTTACCAAAGCAGCGTTTGACGCCGCTGCCCGTAATTGCGACTCGGTTCTCACCACTACCTTCAGGTTAGTGCCACCGATTACCCCTCCGCCAACTTCTGGTGCAGCATCGTGTCACAGGGGAGCAGTAAGGGAGAAAGAAGACCTTTTTCGTTGTGCTTCCAAGCGCTAAGCACCATATAGCGTCACGTTATTTGGCTATGTTGATGGCAGCACTCTTTAATTCTTCCATGGATTTACTTGCCAAGGTAGGTCGGGAGAAGGGGCGTTAATTGAGGTTCAACGCCTTTTTGAGACTGGTGCTTAACTCTGAAAAGAAATGAAATTTGGAACTACTGCAACATATCCGGCAACATACGGGGTTGAAGTCAGGTGGGAGCACTCATTAACTGGAACGCCAAAATCTTTGACCGCAGTCCGTATGATCGGGTCGTAAGAGTGAAGGATATTCTGGTGCCAATCAGCGGTTGGGATCAGGGCTTCCGTCTCTACCCATGGATTTGTGCGGACACTGACGTCCCGGCTATGACATTTCAAGCGTCATTGCCAAGAATCTGTCACTCACACTCGCAGTACTGCGGTCAACAACAAAGATAAAATTTTCTGCGGCTTAATTACTGCTTAACCTGGTTAGAGAGCGAAAGCAGTGCTGTATCGCGCAAGTAGACGCGGCTCGGCGTCTGTAACGTTGAGTGCGTTTCGCACACTGGATAGGCAGCGCGCTCACCTTGCCACCCTGGCAGGTGGCAGTTAAATTAATGATTCATCGCGAGAGGTTGGTTACCCAGTTAACGCTACGGCCTACTGCTGCAGTGCCGCGTGTCTGCCCCAACGTTGTTAGGGCTAATGCATGCAGCCCACATCTCTCTCTCTTCATCACCACGTAGCTCAAAACACGACTGAGGCATCCACTGACCCAGGGATCCTGTTATGCGCCCTTCCTTTCCTCAAAATCGCCGGAGTCTAGAACGTTGTCAACGCCAATGAACACAATGAACGTCGGCGGCCTATATAGAAACAGAGGCGAGCGCTCGGTTTCGGTGGCGGTGGCTGAGTGACGTCATAGCTGTCATGTGGTTTCTCCTCGGTTCAAGGTCAAACTCGCGTACATGGCGAAGAAGCTACGAAGGGGAGTAGTAAACCTTTCGCTTTAAAAAGAAAGTTAAAAGTGCCTTTGATTAGAGATTCTGCAATGAACCTTAGCTACTACCCTATGTTCCTAGCGTGCGGCACATTTGTCGGTCGAGCCAAACAATAGGAGTTTCATGGTTGCATTAATGAAACAGAATGAAATGAACTCCTTGGATTCATCTTCGTAGATGTTTGTCAAGCTGAAGAGCTTTAAAAAATAGCTGCAAGCTGTTAAACTGACCCGCAGATAGCTTAATCATGTTCCGCGCTAAGAATAAATGCAAATAATAACAACCCTACAACGATGATGAGTAATACTAAGCAATGGTCTAGATGAGAAGAATGTCGCGCACGTTCACATGTAACCTGTAACACTTTTAGCGCTACAGAGAGTATTCGCTGAAGTCATGCTTTCCTCTGTTTCAATCGAATACCAAAACACCAAGCAATAGCTCGACCCCGTGCGCATGTCGAAAACGATGCTGCGCGACGCATAGCCGGAAGTTCCGCGGACGAGAACACAGAAGAGTACATTTCATGCCTGTTTTGTTGAAGTTTACTAAATGACCGAAATAACTGGGATGACTGAAATAAAGGGAGACGCTCACAGCTACGGCTGCTAGAAGGGAGCGCTGTGAACATATGCACTGCCACAAGTTGGACACAACAAAGCCCTTTGATATAGAACCCGGGGGCACAAAACACATGCCACTCTATATTAAAAAGTTGGGGCGACACCAGCTGTATAACGGATTCGAAATAGGGAGCTCAATAGGGATACCACTAGAAGTCCCGTACACGAGGAGAGCCGGAGTCCGCCCGTGCGTGTCACAAAAAAGCAGGTGGCCTACCTGCCCACCTGCCCACCTGCTCACTTGCCCACCGATTTGTAAGCGACTGGACCACGATGGCAGGTTCAATTCAGTTCAGTTCAGTTTATTTACCTTGAAGGCCCCCTTGTATCGGGGGTATTACTTAAGGGGTGGGATTTTAATGAAATGAGCAAACAAAACAGCGAATATTATTTAGCACTGAAGGTGATCGGTTACATGTTCTTGAAAAGTAGAGGATGAAGCGATGTTGACGATGTCACGGGGTAGGCCGTTCCAGTCCGTTGCTGCTCGAAAGAAAAATGAAGCAGAAAAGCTGGCAGTATGCGGTGGCGGCCGGGCAACTTGTAGGGGATGACTGGTGCGGTGAGATATGCGTGCGGCAGTTGTGATATACGGTGACCGATTGAGGGAAGAATGAAATAATTTGTGATAAAGGGTGAGACTTGAAATGCGACGACGGAACGAAAGGGGTGGTAGTCCTGATAATGCTTTCAATGAAGAAATGCTGACGTCATATGAGTATGAAGAGTGGATGAATCGAGTGGCACGGTTTTGGACAGCTTCTAATGCATTAATTAAATAAGTTTGGTGCGGGCTCCATATGGCAGAGGCATATTCTAATTTTGGTCTGATGAGCGATTTATATGCGAAAAATTTTAAGTGTTGAGGGGCAAGGCGGAGATGGCGCCTGAGAAAACCAAGTGTTTTATTCTATGCTGAAATGATGTTGCCAATATGGGTGCGCCAAGATAAATCATAAGACAAGGTGACTCCTAGATACTTATAAGATAATACTGAATCAATCGAGGTGTTAGAAATGGAATATTGGAAGCGATGCGGGCTATGGCGACGAGAGAAGGATAAGAGTTTGCATTTATTAGGATTTAGGGACATGAGCCAGTTGTTACACCAATTAAGTACGCTGTTAAGATCGGTTTGAAGACTGAGTTGATCACGAGAGTTATTAATAGTGCGGTAAATAACACAGTCGTCAGCAAACATTCGAATACTACAGGAAACGTGGTCAGGTAAATCATTAATATATATTAAAAAGAGTAATGGACCGAGTACAGATCCTTGCGGAACGCCCGAAGTAACCGGGAGGCTGTTAGACAGGTGGCCGTTAGCAAACATTGATTGAGAACGATTAGTGAGAAACTGTTCAATCCACTGTAGTATGTTAGGATGTAAGTTCAGCTGTGCAAGTTTTACTAGTAAACGACGGTGGGGAATTTTATCAAAAGCTTTCGCAAAATCTAGAAATATGGCATCAGTCTGTTTGTTACGGTCAAGATTAGTGTGCAAGTCGTGAAGGAACAACGCTAATTGGGTTTCACAAGAGAGGCCCTTACGAAACCCATGTTGTGAAGAATGAAAGAAATCATTTGCGTCTAAGAAATTTATAATTTGAGAGTAGATGACATGTTCCATAATTTTGCAGGGTACGCTAGTTAGTGAAATGGGGCGATAATACCTGCCCACCTGCCCACCTGCTCACTTTCCCACCGATTTGCAAGCGACTGGACCACGATGGCAGGTGGCAATGATATTAGTACAACTGAATTCAGTGCATTTCTTACATGTGCACCGTGCTGCCACGGATGAGGTCATAGGTCGAGAGATTGGCAGTCTCCCAAAGAATATCAAAGGTGCAAAAAGTAAGCCTTATGGGAGCCCGGGAAGAGAAACTTAGGTCTTATAACCTCCACCTTTCGCTGTGTTTGGAGCGGTCCTGCTTTATGTATAATTACGAACCTGCTTGCATCGCCTATGGGTAGCGTGCCTGACTCTCAACCTATGGGTGAGAGGTTCGGTTCCTTCTAATTATCCCAATTTTTTATCACCGATATTTATTTGATACACTTTCATATGCCAGCCACGTTTTAGTCGAATTGCGACCTTGTAATAACTAATGTTTCAATATTATTTAAAATCCGCCGCTTCACGTGTGGGTAGACACCGTTTCTACCAATCCGGATTTTTTTGCTCCCAGCAACGGACGCCTTCGCATTTTCTGCAGAACGCGAATGTTGCAGCTAGCGTTAAAATGACTCACTAAAATAACTAGAGAAAAGTTTGTGGAGAATGTTAGGCAAGTTCAGCTTGGCACTAAAATTTGTTTTTGTTGCGCCTGTATACAGAACGCCGTCACCATTTTTTTGCGCAGCTTTCTGACTCAGTTCCTTCCCAATTCTTGAAATTCAAATTATAAGCTTTGTGTTTACACATAGTTGCCCAGCTAGTATTTGTGTTCTTTCGCTCGTTATTTCCGTCCCATGATGGCGACAGCACTGTTACTTATTCCGCGGAAAAATTTCCAGATACAGTGAACAGTAAACCAGTGTTTAAAAAGCTAGTTTTACTTATTCGAGCGAGGACAATAAAATTTCCCTTTTTATTTCTTCAGATGACTGCCAATCAGCGTTTCTGCCCTGGGCCATTCTCTGATGGTGATAATTTTCTCGTGCGCACCATCTGTATTCATCCATTTAAAACCCTTTTGTTTGCCCACCCCTCATGTAATGTCCTTTTTGGACCCTTGAGGAAATAAATAAATAAACCTCATTCTCAACCACGTAGAAAAAGCAATGGTTAAAGTACTTACGCAACAGGTCCCACCATGTAGTCCTCGTAAAATTCATAATACGTGCGATTCAATCCGGCCTTTTTATAATACACGCATGTGACATTTTTGCCTCCAATTTGCTCAACAAAGCTCCGTCGGAACACCCACGTTTTGTCTGTAGTGTTTAATGCCTGAAAGAAATCCTTCCAACGATCAGCTTTTTTTTATTCACATGCTGTATGCTAGTATATCTTACATATTTGCTGATTTCGCGAATTATTCAGATGTAACAATGCGGTCA
The DNA here is from genome assembly GCA_030143305.2 of Amblyomma americanum. Classification (NCBI taxonomy): domain Eukaryota; kingdom Metazoa; phylum Arthropoda; class Arachnida; order Ixodida; family Ixodidae; genus Amblyomma; species Amblyomma americanum. Next base: position 212,155 of record JARKHS020011143.1, on the reverse strand, counting down.
CAACAATACGACGTTTAAAAATACATCGAACTATTCAAAGGGCGCTCTTAGGTGCATATTGTCAACACATAGGCAAAATAATATTTACGTCTACTCAGCGCAACGCTGGGTAAAACTACACCACAAACAATATGCCTTTGCTGACTGAAGCTCTCGAACTCTGTCGAGGGTTCCTTCATCTTAATGAACTACTACTTCCACCCACCGCAGTGGCTCAGTGATTAGGGCGCTCTGCTACTGAGCCGTAGTATCCGGATTCCAGCCCAACCGCGGCGGCTGCGTTTCGATGGATGTGAAACGCAAAGGCGCCCGTGTGCTGTGCGATGTCAGTGCACGTTAAAGGTCCCCAGGTGGTCGAAATTAGCCCGGCGTCCTCTACTGCGGCACCTCTTTCTCTCTTTCTTCTTTCACTCCCACCTTCCTCTTTCACATAAGGCGTGGTTGAGGTGTCCAACAAGAAGTAAAACAGTTGCTGCGCCATTTCTTTGCCGCTAATAACGTAAGGAGGGAGACGACCATACTAGAGCAGATCCGTGGCGCCACACAAGCGCTGTTTTTTTTTTTCGAAAATAAATTGCTACGAGTCTGACGAGGCGGTCAGGCGGGGCCGCGCAGCGAGATAAATGCATTCGCGCGGCCGGCCACGTGAGGCGACAAGCGAGACTGGCAGCCCTTACTGCCTTCTCCGCTCTAACATCAACACGAACGCATGCTTCCTCTACTTTAGGCTTTAGCAGGCCTGTTGTCTGTAATATTGCGAAAGCATTACCTGTCTCATTACGAGAAAAGACGGCGGCGTGTGTGTGTGTGCGTGTGTACACACTCGCAGATGGTGCAGAAAATCGCAGCGTTGGAAAGGAAAACAAGGTGACGTCATCAAGCGGCCACGTTGCGCACATAGCAAGCCGATCACCGCCACTTCAGCATTCCTATATATGTCGCTTGTCTATATATGCTCGCCAGTTTTCCCCGACGAAATCTGTACCAAGCCTGTGACGCAACCGCTTGTCGTAGACCGTTCCGGGTGGTGTCATACGATTTCTCGTTGAATATAGCTTAAATGTGCTAGACAAGTTGGAGGCTAGCTTGCGATGGGGATTCGAACCGACGGCTAATGCACATTGAATTGTATGTCATACGATTTCTCGTTGCATATAGCTTAAATGTGCTAGTCAAGTTGGAGGCTAGCTTGCGATGGGGATTCGAACCGACGACTAATGCACCTTGAATTGTATGCCTTCCCAGACTCTTTATTCCTTCTCTTAAGGAGCGGTTGACTGCATTCTCGTATTATTCAGGGAGTTTTTAAATAAAATCTGTACACGTCAAAAGAAAATGCCCCCAATCAGTGCAGACTTTAAAAGAAATTGTCGGTCTCTATTGTTATTCAGGTAAGCATTGCACTGCGGAGGCGAAAACCGGTGGGAAAGGCAAAGAAAATATGGCTTGCATTGCACCGGGCGTAGAAAGGAGAATTATCATACATATTTCGTTAACATAAACCTGGCATCAGGACTCTGAAGTCCCTCGATTTTAACGCCAAACATCATCCGTAAATGGCTTACTGGCCCTCACTGGCATGATGGCGGTAATCTAGACGCCCTTAAGTGCCCGCACTGCGGCTGTACATGCTGTGTTGATATATACCACATAGTTCGGCACTGCACGGACTTTCACAAGAGACGCAACTACCTCATCGTCAAGCATGGTTTTTCCACCGATGGCGAGGAATTTCATTCATCGACCAGAGCCGGAGCTTACGGCATCTGGGAAGAGATTGACAAATATGCTAAGTGGCCACTACAAAGCAGTGTAGGGCGTGGTTTGACCACGTAAGACGTCCCTCCATGTATCTAATAGGTCCCAACTTTTCCCTTACTTGACAGCACGATTCCCCAACTAACGGCCTTCAGCCTCCCTTTATAAACAGCTCATTCATTCATTCATTCATTCATTCATTCATTCATTCATTCATTCATTCATTCATTCATTCATTCATTCATTCATTCATTCATTAAGAATCTGTGACGAGAGTCCCGCAAGGCGCACGCGAGCTCCAAGTGCGGTTTCACTACATACAAATTTATCGCATACAATCCGTAACCTTGCGAGTGCTGTGTTCTTAGCCTGGTGTGCTGGTACCGTTTCAGTACGCAGCCATCCTATCGGGCTCGTTGAACTATGTTGTCGCCATCCTCAGTCTTTACACTATCATCTCCTACCATTGCTATCATTCGCCCTTATTGCAGTACACGTCAGTATTGGGAGTATACAAGCCAGCAGCATGCATATTTGTTCGCCTCATCGGTTTCGTTTTCTTGAATTGAAGCTTCTGTGTTCCACTGTTCAGCCGGCAATAAAGATAACAACCTTAGTGCGGAAATAAATACCGTGGAAATGCAGACGCAAGCAACACTTATTCTTGTGCTCGCAATTTTCTTAGGTAATGTGGAAACTAGTGAATTTCCTTCGTTGTCGTACGCTAGATATACATGAAAAAGCTCGAAACTTCAAAAATAAGAAAAATACCCTTAATACCGAAAGGTATTTTGCGAATAATTTGCAGGGGGCTTCGCAAGAGTTGTAGTTATTTCGCAGGCTTGTTTCTTCTGGTCAGTCACAAAAGTTTTTCTCTGACAGCTTTGTAACAGCTCCGGCACCTGATGTCGTTTTGAACTGCAATTGAATTAAAACTTGAGCAGTTAGTCTATCGGTTCACTTGTGCACCAGTGAGCGTTTATTGCACACCGAGTGAGATACGTAAGGTCTTAGACACTCCGAGGCCGGATGGCATCTTGAAAGAAACAAGCGCTACGGCTACCTTGAAGGTTGTTGAAACTTTTAAATAGCTCATATAAATGAACCTATATCATTAAAGGCAAAGGAATCAACTTCTAGAGCTTTTCGAAAAATTACGCATGACATGATTCTTGTTTAGCTGCGTTTTCGAAGGGCGCTTTCTATTGATACTTTCAAAGAATGTCAGCTATTATCACCACTTTTTCGGATGGTACGCTACTGTCAACAGATTAAACACTGGCATCAGCTGATTGTAAAATAATAAAATATTAATTTACGGACTGGGATACATAGTGAAATGTGTAAAAAGCGTGATTATGAGTCAAGATGGCGCTTGTACACGCATATATATATATATCTCATTGTTGTCCTCGCAAAATGAAGAAATAACGTAAAAAGCGGAGATTTTCAAGTCAAGCAATACAAAACTGGTCATGGGGGAATATAGTAATTCCAGCGGAGATAAGAAAGGAGCCGATTTTACATCACGAAGATGATCGAGGTTTGCAGCATATGTCCCTACATTAAACAAGAGAACAAGAACTGGCTTAAAACAGCCCATTCTTACAGTAAATGCACTGGTTCTCTCCAACCCTTGGAGGTATAAGTTTAGAAAATGTGAAACAATGGTGTTTTTATACGCCTTTCTTTTAAAAAAAAAACGAGAGGTCGTTCGCCTGTGTTTTTATTTATTTTTGTCCCAGATGCCTTAACGCTATCTGTGCTTAGAAAAACATCAGGTGCGAACATCTCATGACGCCTTTGTCCTTACAATCGTCCTGCGATTTTGTCACTTCTGTATATTTGAACTTACAATTTGAAGCATTGAGAGCGCCCTAGAGTCTGCGTCATTGTGTTCATAGATATATTGACGCTGAGAAAACGCCAAAATGTTTATTTTTTTTTTTCAAAGTGCAATGCACGAAGCACTCACTCTCAAAACAATAATTATTGTTTTCCGAGCGAAAACGCTAGTTGAGTAAAGGCACCGCTCTCATTTATTCAACGAAAAGATATTGTCTATTCCAGAAAAACTGCAGGGAAAAAAATAGAGCGAAAGAACGTGCAATAAACTCAAGGTGACGCAGAAGGAAAGACATGCTTATTAAACCCTGTCGCAGAATATAATTTTTTGTGTAGGAAATGAAAATGCATAATAATTATTGTTTCTTTTTTTTCACGCTTTCAAGAGACGAACAGTGTCCAACAGCATTTTCCTTATTATTTTTAAACACGGTTCGTTGGCAGCAGGAACTGAACAAACGTTTACGTTATTGAAATTAAATACACAATTTTCGTCGGCTTAGGAATCCAAAAGCAGTCAAGGCGCTGTACGCATGTTTTCAAAAAATAAGAGAGAGAGGAAGAAAGCATATGCATGGGCATAGTATTTGTCGTATAGGTGGCTTCGGGCAAGGTTCATATAACCGGGCACTTTAACTGAAAGGATCAGCACATGCTGCTCACATTCAGTACAGGCATAACCATTACTGTAATCATTGCGGACACATGAATTTAGCAGTAAGATGAGCGGAAGAGAAGCTGCAGGGGCGCTACTGGTAAAGAAAGAGGACACAGCGTATAAATGTTTCTTCGGCGCTCTTGTCATCACAGCTGTGAACACCCGCACTGGGTAAGGACACAAAGAAGATCCCGATGATCAATCGGCAATGCATTTTAGCCCAGCTGTTATGATGCGTAAGCTAGTTTAGCGCTGGTGGTAGTGATGTACAAGATTACGTGACCATCCCCCGGACGGGTCATGCTAGCTTTGTCGTCATCGTGCAGGACGCACTGACCTGTGTGTCACGTGACTCAGCTTAGCCATTCCAGTCTGTGTAGTAGTTAAAAGCACTTATAAGGAAAGACGAGGTACTCATACAGCTGACGGACATCTATACAGTACCTATAAAGATAGAAGGGGTTAAGTGGTAAAACGGGCATGATTATGGTACTCGGTAATGCCTTATTACAGCGAAGTACAAAAGTGCACAAACTACTAGGACAATTACGATAATCCGTAATCAGAATCGCGAACAGGCTATCCTACACAGATGCACAGCACCGACACCACCAAAATTTAGCTGTGAAAGCACATTTACATACTTCGGTTAGCATGATGCGAAAATAACAGCAAAACTTCTTCATTCAATGGCCGCAATCACCGACAACAGTTGCTTCGTGATAAAGAGTTAACGAGCATAGAGATTGCGCTGTGATTTTTTCTTTCTGTTTTCTATGAATAACTTGCTTAGCGGCATAAAACTCCAAATTGCTTCACACTAAGAGCTGTAACCTGAGTGCCAATTCTTTTTTCTTGCGGCCTGAAGGCAACGATGATGTCATCTGAGCAAACCTTGAAAAAGACGCGAATAAAGAGACTCCAGGACGTATACTCCTTCACTCTGACGTCATAGCCTGGGCCTGAATTCGCGCTCTCTGTCCGCTTCATACTGTCGCAGAGTCAGTTCTTTACATATGCTTTCTTTCCACTCCACTGCCAACGACAAAATAATTGCGGACGGAACCGCGAACACTCGCTAACACTGCGCCCAGTTGTGCATGACGACGCCATTAATATTTTTTTTTATTTTGACAATTTCTAGGGTATAAAAGCATTGTGGTGCCATGTCAGGGTATACCCCCGGTCATAGCTGGACAATGCTGTTCACAGCCCGCACGGGAAACAAAAGGTCTTGTGTGGAGAAATCTATATAATACGGAGGATGCGCAAGCGCGAAAACAGAAGTTTGCTGACGCAAATGTAAGCGGGGTCGTCCCTCAGAGTTTCGCCGCCTACCGGTCGCTTCGTATTTAGCGAACTAAAAAAATAAGAAACGACATGTCTTGTTCCGCGCTGGGGTTTGCTGGTGTCGCGGTCTCACGTAGTATTACGACGACGGAAGCTGATAATTTAGGTCGCATAGTTTTGAACTCGCGTCCGAGAATAGCATTATTTTTATAGCACGAAGCGATTTTTCCTCCTAGTTTAGGAAAACTGAGCTGAACATGGCCTTTAGATTACTTCGAAGGTTCCATCGCAACAAGTGGTCCCTAAAAAAAAAAATCCACCTCCGAATTGTGCCAGACAGTTTACAAAAAAAAAAACAATAAACCTACAAAGCGCAGCGGGTGGGGATTTGAACAACGCCGCTCAAAAAACGGAGCAACTCTGCCGTCTGCCGCCGCAGGGCTGTTGGCCACTGGAGGATTTTTTTCAGGACAGTATTTGTAAATAATTGCATATACTGTAAATAATTACATATACAGTAAATAACTGCACATAAATGAGAGAGGGACATAAAAAAATTTTACCCAGAAGAAACTCAAAGAAAAGTTAGCGATTGAAAAGCGAACTAACGTTAATGGGTTATCCCGAATAGACTAGTGGAAGTTTTCCTCACTACTTGGAATTCTCTTGTCTCTGGCGCTTCTTTGCTTCCGCTTCTACGGCGCCCACTGCCGAATCCTCGATTCTACGTCGTTTGGCCGCAATGCCGGCACCACATGCCTTTGGATCTTGCCTTTGCATAATGTTGCTCGCGGCCTCGGCTACACGAAGAGCTAAGTCCCGGCGGAGTCAGCACTTCCGCTGGTAGTGTCGTGCCCGCTGTAAAGCTTGTCTGTGCAAAAGGGTCCTGCATCTCCATGCTGCCAAAGTCACTGACAGTGGAAACGTTTATTGCCCGTGCGGTTTGTTATTTCTAGCGCGTCACGTGATGATATCCACCGATGCGTTCGGCCATGGCGAACAGGAAGCAGAAAAAATTTTCCCTCGCAGGCTCCGGCCGATGAGTAGCGCCTTCACATCCTCGCCACTTGCTTGTTCCTGACCAATGGAAGGCTTCCCGCGTTTCTCTCAGCGCACACCGCCGTCCTACTAAGCGATATTGAAAAAAGGGGCACTATCAGCTTTCGCTGCAAAACCCGTCGGCACGACACCGCACTAGAAAGGAAGAGCAAAGGGTACATGTGACGAAATAATAGTATTGTTCAAGCTTCCTCTCATATTGGTCATACGGGTCTTTCAGATGAAAAATAATTAAATTTAATGGGATTTTGACAAAAGTATAGGCTCGCATAGAGGGCCCAATGCACTAGATTTTCTAGGGCTGTGCAGCCCAAGAGGAAAGAAAAAATTCAGGAGTACATCGACGGTTTACAGAACAGTAAGATAACACAATGATAACGCACCATATGAGAATTAAAAAAAATGCGCTTCTTCGTAGTCCTCTGCACAGCACATCAGAGAAATACCGAATTGTTTTCGAAACTTAAAATTAAGGCTATAAGGCATTGTTTAATACAGCTTCTTATATTGGATGAGGACGAGAAGGAGGTGGAGGGACTTTAATAAAACAGGAGAGGTCTGCTGGGTTGTTTGCCTCCAGCTTCTTATATTGTGTCCTGGCATTCGCCAATACCTTAAACATTGCTAAGAATTGTTCTATGTGTCTGAATAAAAAGGAACCAATTTGTCACTCAAAGAACTACCAATTGAGCACTGACATGCGGCTAATAATTTCGCACAGTTGAACTACTGCGTATAAACTGTCATTATATGAACGGTACTATCACTGCACACAGGCAGACATTGAAGAGCTGGTGCACCTTCGTGCTCTCGGGCCCCGATCATTATAAAGAGGATAATTTTTGGCTTTTCTTGAGTGGTCTTGCACAACCAGCATTAATTTGTCACTGCGAACTGAGTTACACGATTGCTGAATGTTAGTTCCGATAGCTGTATTTTCTTTAGGTTTAGTTCTGCTAGAGATTCACCGGCACCACTCAAACTATTCAAGAGTGTATTAAAGCAGAAAAATTTCACCTGCTTTTGAGAAAATGTGCCATCTTATTGATCACGAGTCCTGCCCTACCTCACGATCGCTCCATTTTGTCCTTTGGGGTTATAGAAAACAATCGCTACGGTATACAAATGGCCACCGTGCTTTCATGGCAACCGATTGATGTAGTCGACGGACTTCGTTCTGTGTTAAATATGCCTTTTGTTCTGCAGCTGTTGAAACAGACAATGTACAAAGCATAATAATTCCCTTCCAAACCCAGAACTTTTGGTCAAGCGCACTTTTATAACGGGATGTTGTTTATCAACGCAATCTTTTAGCATGTGGCAAGACTGCACCATAAAAATCAATATATCCACAGATGTACCTTCTGGAAACTTGTTAATTTTTTCCTATTTATTCCAAAATGCGCACTCCTATAGTTTTCTATGGCAGTGTTTATTACACGGTGCGTGCGCAAGACAAACTTCAATATAGTTTTTTTCCTACGCATCGAAACATTAACCTATTATCATCAAAATATAACAGTATCTTAAAATATTCTACAGTTGTCTCACAATTATTGATAAATAACATACCCTATTTGTTTTCTGTTGAACTCTTAGCTATGCGTCGGAAGGTTAGATCATTCCAATCAATGAGGTGAGAACAGTACCTCGCAATATTTAGGAGTTTCTTCATCAATGAAAGTGATGTGTAAGAAAGCCGGACTTTATGCTTATAGCCAATCAGTGCTGCTGCTGATGATAATGAATTTTTACGGTGCAAGAGCATCTGTGGCCAAAGAGCGCCATGACTCAAGGTTTTTCTTTTTCTCAAGGTGGGGTCAAAGACCCATCTCCCAAGCATTTCACCCTAAATAAGCCGAGCACCAGATCAGGGGAAAGCATGTACCCTTTGTATCACCGGTGTGTACCCGGAGGCACTGGGGATCGAACCTCGCACCTCCCGTAAGCGAGGCCGTTGCTAAAACGACTAGGCCACCACTGCGGTGGCATTCCAGTGCATCCATCAGTGCATCCATCAGTGCATCCCAGGAATTTACGATGCGGATATGTGCTTTCAAAATGTGCTCATGAGGACAGACAGCTGTCCGAAGTGGCGAAATATACCAAAAATGTTCTACAGAAGAACTACTTGTCAAATAAAGGAAGACTGAGACAAAATAAGTATTTGTGCACCCATTAGTTGTAGCATTTTACCTATATGTACCAAGTGCCCCTTTCTCACAATGACGCAAATACCTATAGAGTTTCTGATGAGCTCTTCCGCCGGCTTCAGTAAGGCAGCGTACGCGAAATATTCTTTTCGCCTTAAAACACATGACTCATATTCTTGCTACTGTGGCGCATGTGTGAAGATAGTACATCTTTAGTTTCAGCGGCATCTCGACCCGAGCCCATTCAACTCTTAAACAATCGCCTTCGCGTGCTGAAGAACAGGATCATTGTCCTTGAGCAAATCGCTGAGCTTTTGGGGGACGGCCTGGAACCATTCAGTGATTTTTCCTCTACAGAGGCTTTGCAGAGTTCTGTGTTAGAACATTATTTTCCAACTTTGCATTCGTTTATTTAATGTACACCTTAAATGTCCCTAATCTATACGTAATACGTGATGGAAAATGAAGTATACAAAAGCTCGAGGGAACTCTTAAGCTCAGCTTAAGGGTATGAAACCACAGCTTTATTGGGTTAAGGCCCATTATGCACAATTGGTTTTTCCCTACTTAACATTCATAAATCCTTGGGAGTCCTCATACCACTCCTGGCGCAGTGGTGCAGCGGTTAAGCGATATGTCACTGCTCTGCGTTGGCAGGGCTGCCACCGATGGGGCTTGTGAGACTCAGGTTGCTCTTCCGGAGCAACCCATCATTAATTCAACTGCTACTTGCCACGATGGGCAGTTTGATCACAATTCGGGTGGTAGGCTGTGATGACGTAGCAGTATTGCGTTGCCCTTCTCTCACATAGGTTGCTTTTCTAGGGATATCTGCTGGATTTTTCACTCACGGCCAACGACGGCGACACCGACGCTGCCGACGACGCCGACGAAGCCGGCTTTTCTGCGACACCGAACACACTTAATGCTGTCGCGTTACAATGAATTTTAAATGAAGCAAATTGGGTTTGTAGGAGGATAATTTTGATGGTGTTTTTAAAATCGGCGCTGCTGGTACGGAATGCGGAATCGAGAGGCCAAGACATTCCGGTCGACTGCTGTCTAGGCAATGAAACAATGCAGTTGCGGAGTGGTGCGTGCACGAGGAGTACAAGCGGCTAAAGTGGGACTGGGATGAAGGGAATAGAGATGAGCCGGTTTTAAATCCGCGGGGGATAAGTGACAAAATTTGCGAGAGGGGCTCAGTCTGCAGATTTTGCGCCGTATCTCAAGGTCAAGTAGCTTAGCTTTATGTTTTATGACACGGACTATTAAACGATGAAAGTAGTTTGAGTAGATTAATCTAACTACGTGACTTCGCACTGGTATAAGGTTTTTTATCCAATAAGAAATATGAGGTTTCCATGGTGCGCATGCATAATTCAGGTTTGGGCGAATTAGCGTTATGCAGGCGATAGAAGGGAAGACGAAGCGAATGGCGAATAATGTCTTAGGTGAGTGGGACACCGTTTGCTTCTTTGTTGTGAGACACAACTCAAGAACGAAGCCGCACATGCCCCTGAAATGAAACCCCAAGACAATGGAGTGGAGTGTTTCCCATCTAGGACACGTTAGTGTTTACGAAGAAAATCCGACTGAATTACTGGTGCTGGAGGCCTTTGCGAGCCTCTTCGACTACCCTTTCGTTGCCCTTAATTTCACAGTGCTCTGGGATTTATTGGAATTTTATAGTGTCCTGCGACGCTGCCGAAGTGATGGAGATATCCATTGTCAAGGGACACACTTTCTGGTGGTTAGTTTCCTTTAACGTGTCTGAGATGTTCTATAGTGCTGGTTTGGAGTCCGTGAATGTCACAATCGTCCTGCTATCCAGCGCAAGATATATATGACAGCTTCTTCGATGCTGTGCAGATCTGTCGACGTAGAAGCCATCGTCCACTGAAGGCAATAGGATAGCATTTGCCTCGTAGAGGAAACAGAAACCCCAGAATAAAATCTCCTAAGAACATGAGCCGTCGGCGAATGTTTCTGTTCCTTGCGAGTACTGTTCAACTATGCAGCTTAAAGCGGCTTTTAGTAGCTCAGCCTGGTAATATCAGCCTGGTCGCGTCAATCAGTATTCGTACCCTGTGCCTTAGTTTACTGTACAAGACTAGTATATTGATGAACTACTACACATTATGTTTGTTTTCGAACTACACATACTATTGAAGACCGCTATGAATGACTGCATTTTGAATTGTCTCATCAAGATCACCATTTGCGTGGTAACTGAATACCTAAGAGATGTATATATCAAACCTGATTGGACACCGGACTGGTACCACCTGGTTATCGCCATTTCAGCCTTCTCTTTCTTTTGGTATGTGCTTGTGTATGACTGCTGCTGTGATGTGTTTTGTGTGGTTAGGCTGGCCTGACGTTGCAGCCTGGTTGCTTTGTAAATAATTCTTGTATATAAATGATTTCACCTGAGTAAAAATACCACGCTTAAAATAAGAAGCTACGGCTTTGAACGAGTTTTCTAAGGTACTGAGAAACGAACTTACTTCGCGCCGGAGGTGATTCGAATCCCGCAGGGCCCTAGTATCGTCATTAATTTTTGTGCTGGCTGCCATTCGAACAAAAAGATCTGAAATATATCGGAGAGGTTTGGCCTCATGTTCCGCCTCGCATTTTCCAGGACGTTCGCCTGAATTTGCCGGGAATAAGAGCAGGAAACATTTTATGCTTGAACAGGAGCATGCTCACGTCCAAGCCATGTTGGCGGCGCTCTCTAACAAACGAAGAGTGAGAACATTTCCACATTAAAGTTCGAATGGTGTATACTCTTGAACCTTTTGTCTTGGGCCTTTTGTCGGGCAGACGGGTGGGCCTGTACCTAACTGTTGCGTCATCTGACTGAGCTTTGGTCCAATCAGACGCTGCATCAACGTAGCAATGGCTGCTTTCAACCCACCTGGATGCAGCTGCACAGGTGATAGACCCCAAACACTGAAATGAGGGAAGTATCGAGGAATAAGCAACATGTAAAAATCACCATGAAATTGAAAGAATGGATGGTTATGAAAGACGAGACGACATGTAGAAAGGGATGCAAACAAGAAAATGTTCGAAATATACATCGCTTCCCAACGTGGCGAAGTGACAGTCACAAGTGATCTCGCGAACATGGATGGATTGTGCGCCGAAGCACCCACACCGCGATCTAAGTGTTAAGGCTGAGGCACGACAGGGCAACACTCCCATCGGCCTTCAGGTCAACGCTGGAGTTTTCTGCTACGACATACGACGATGAAAACCCCGTTTAAATGGAATAAGATCCCGACTCCACTGCTTCAAAAGAAAAGCAGTTTACACGACACAAAGCGCTTACAAAGGCAGCCCATGCAGTGCAGCCCATTCAGACTACAGTACAGAAAAGAGTGCATAGCGAATTCAAAATATCAAAGGGGGAGATGAAGAGAACGAAAGAAGGTATTTCTCAGCAGCCTTTCGTGGATGAAAGAAACGCCCTTAAAATTATGTTCGCTCAAGTAGATAATCTATACGGGCGTTCAAATACGACCGTCAGCGCGTTTTCCGAGCGATTCACACGGAGCATGGCGTCTGAGCATGTACTCCTCTTCATTGCTCAATCGAGCAGAAATAAAATAAGGCGTCGAATGAAATATCACCACTGGGCTTAGCAGCCCACTTTGATGAAGCAGTGCTTCCGAAAATAGCCATTCGAAAAACATTTTATGAGCTCTGAAAACAGCCTAGAAAAGCCTTCGAAAGGGAGAAACGTGATGCGCGGAGAAAATATGCTGCAGTTGGAATTTCCTTCAATGCACGCTGTAATTAGCTTTCGCGCTTGCATGCGTATCATCCACTGAGAGGGCACACAACAACGGCACAAAATAAGCAAGCAAGACGCGAGTTTTTAACGTGGTTTAGATAGCTGCCATTGAGAGACTAGAAGTAGATTCGAATTAAGGCTAATTTCTTGGGCACCATGTGCCTGTCATATTGGACGCCGACCGTTAAACTACATGCTGTGATCCAGTGTGTCATGCCGCCGCCTGATTATATGGCATTATTCTATGCCATGTAGGCCTCACTCAGCAAATATAAGAAAAATGGGCCATAAATTTAGCACTTTTCGGCGATAAAGAAAACTGATCCCCGTAGTTTTAGAGACCGAACTTAGAGTACTCGGTTTTAGAGTTTGAAAATTTTCATTTCGCATTGTATGAGGCTTGATTCGAATGTACTGTGCGCATATTTTTTAAAAGTTTCTGCTTCCTACTTTGTGTCCTTGCGGCTTGTTTTCCTATGGTTTCATGGGACCATCGACACGTGACTTGCTTTCTTTCTTTCTCTCTTCCTTTCTTCCTTTCTTTCTTTTTCTTTCTTTCTTTCTTTCTTTTCTCCTTTCTTCTTTTTCTGCTTCTTTCGCTCTTTTTTATTCCTTTCTTTCTTTCTTCTTTCTTCTCTTTCCCACATTCTTTTCTCGAGCAGGCAAGCCCTTTGTATTGGCATATCTAAGCTCATTTCTATGTTCATTTCTTTTATTGTTTGTGTTTCTTTGTGTCGCGATATAAAACTGTCGTGAACGTTTAGGATTCTGTTCCGAGTATTTGCTGTTTTGTATTACATTTACTCTCTTTACTGACAATAGAAAACAAATGATCCTCGTTTGATCTGTAGGATGCTGTTCTCTTCCGTGTACAGATTGTGTAGGGTCCCGAACCTCCTGAGGTACAAGAAAACATCTTCACCGGAATGCTGCAGTGTCTGGTGCAGGCTACGACCACGCTTCCATTCAAGAAAAAAGAGGGAAATATTTCATGCATGAAAAATGTGCCTGTAAACTGGAGATTATGCATCATTTAAGGAGGCGGTTGGGAAAAACCTCACGACCAAAGAATAGAGTTATGAAATCAAAAATAGATAAGTTGTTTCCGCTCGCTTCTGTGCCCTTTTCTTAATCATGCAGCGTGGAACCGAAGTCCCGGCTGGTTTCTTGTGGTGCGAATAAAACTTGCGCATATGACGACCGCCTGGCATCCAGTATGCATATATCTAACAGAACACGGATGAAGTGGTCCCTGCTGGCTGTGCAAGCAGAGGCCGTAACAATGGCGGTACACCATGCATGCAATTCAGCACGGCCGCTATGGCGACTCCTTCATATTTCATGAGAGCGGGCTGGCTGTCCAAGAAACGCTCGAGCGCAGTGGACATACAGACAGCTGTTCCCTGAACTGAAATAAAGCTGGGTGTCGCCAGACACGTGGCATAGAGGAAACACACTATTCGTAGCATGAGTGCTGCGTTGCATGAAGTCTGGTGAATATCTTAGCGCTGTACAAAGGGGGAATGAATAGGGGAACGCGAGGAAAACTTTGGAGGTAAGTTCTGGCCCCATGTAGCTGGTGGAAACTTGGGGAATATAAAAGAGAGGGAGTAAGTTGGGAGGAGCGTTGTGCTTTCTTCCACGGCCGGTGATGGGTTGAGCCCTGAATTATTCTGGGCCGTCGCGTGCGAGGACCAAGTGAAGCTCGACCAGTGGACGAAAGTAGTGGTGAATAATTAAAAAGAATTTCACTGCCATAGCGCAGCCACAGACGTGAGAATTGCGCCTCGAATCATGCCACGTCTAAGTGCATTCTGTGTCGTATGAAGTACAGAAAATGTAGGACATTCTTTTCCTATTTGTCGCATATAAATATGCTGATTTTATGAGAGCGTAGGAATTACTGAGACAGGCGTCTACTAAAATACGGTTCCACGTGAAAAAAGAAAAAAAAAGTGGCTGGCGGTTTAGCATTGCTAAGCACAAAATATTGTGCAGAAACACTGTTCTTTGCATGTGGACATCACCGCCACGTACCGGAAAGCGCGATTCAGGTCTCTGCTGACCCAGGGAGCCAGTTGTGCGTGTCTTGAACTTACCTTGTCTGGGTCTTTGAGATGCCACAATCGATCGCATACGTGGCACGGATAGTCGAAAGAAAGCGGCAATAGCCAACCGCGTTTACCTAGCGTTTCTTCAGTTGCGCGTTGAAACGTTGCTGGTATATATGCTGTTCACGTAGTAACTCTTGTCTTGCCGTTTTCGATTTCACTGTTCATCAAGGCTAACGGCTCGCTGTTCCAGTGTTTCGGCCGCTGACGCGACCTGACGATTCCGTCGATTATTAGCAGTCTTCATTGCGTTTAGCCATTAATAATAATAATAATAATTGGTTTTGGGGGAAAGGAAATGGCGCAGTATCTGTCTCATATATCGTTGGACACCTGAACCGCGCCGCAAGGGAAGGGATAAAGGAGGGAGTGAATGAAGAAAGGAAGAGAGAGGTGCGTTAGTGGAGGGCTCCGGAATAATTTCAACCACATGGGGATCTTAAACGTGTACTGACATCGCACAGCACACGGGCGCCTTAGAGTTTTGCCTCCATAAAGACGCAGCCGCCGCGGTCGGGTTCGAACCCGGGAACTCCAGATCAGTAGTCGAGCGCCCTAACCACTGAGCCACCGTGGCGGGGCCGTTTAGCCATGCTGTTGTTTGTTTTTGCCTCAAAAGCGATGGCACATATCCACGGTGGAGGATTGGCCAGGGTTTGGTGCAAATCCATACAAGAAATAACTCCTCCAGGTTTATCTCAAGCGCCTCATAAATATTAGTCATGTTGTTGTTGTTGTTGCCGCAAGAACGACGGCACATACCCACGGTGGGAGATTGGCCAAGGTTTGGTGCAGATCCAAACAAGAAATAACTCCTCCAGGTTTATCTCAGGCGGCTCATAAATAAAAAGGAATCTGCGAGAAAAAAATTACGAAATTTGAGAGATATTGAGGAAATGCGAATGAAAATCGAGGAAACAAAGCGGTGTTGTTGAATAACTAAACTTAAATGAAATTACCGGAACGAAAATAATTTTGAGAGAAAAGTAAATGCTTTGAGGAATTAACACCAAAATCTACCTTTTTCAATGATATGCTTGTGAAGAAGCTGACACACCTGCCTAATGGCATGCCCTTTGACGGTTGCATCGAAGTAGATTAGGACGGGAAGAGTAAACGGCAGCCCTTGCCATTAAGGCGTACTTCGCGGAGTCGTCGGCACGTCTGCCGGCGTAGTCACGCTCAGGTTGAGCTGTGATTGAGGTTACTCTGGTCTTTTTTTTTTTTGTTCGCGCCGCATATGGAAGATGATGAAGTCGGCATTGTACAATGCGCAGCGCGAGAGGGGTCACGCTTCACACAAACCCGATGAGCCGGTTGCACCTCGTGAAGTAGTGTTTTCGCATCAAAAAGTACCCTGAGGCCAAAGTACTTCGTCTAAATTCCCCAGCGTAGTCCGTTTCTACGCAGGGGCTCGTGAGAAAAAGAAACAAAGAAATGGCCAACAAGAGGCACATGAAAAGATTGCTATACGTCGTCCTGGAAGGAACGTTGGCGCTATAGGCGAAAAGCAACATGGTTGCTTCGTGAAGATATCGCGTTTTGCTCGTAATCTGTTTTATCTCGCGTCATTTACAGTGACCACAGCGTAGTGACCCGTCGCGTGACAATATTATGGCCAGGAGGAGACAGTCTGAGAGTGTATCAAGGAACAGTACAGATGTTAGTCAAGTTGGGCACGAGTTATTCAATGTAGCCAAAATGAAAAGAATGAAGAAACGAAAATAATCAAAAGAACACATGGTATAATTCAAAGGCGCGCCAGAAATGGTGCATGTAAAGAATTAAGTTGGTTCTGAGACTTGTTAACTGCAAGTACTTAAGCAACACCTACCTGATTTCTGCCCGCAGATGTCTTTCTGAGCTAAGGTACCAGAAAAAAGTTTCCTTTCATGCGCCCTTCTCGGCAGCTGGTAGGTCCGTCATTTCAGTTAAGGTCGAATGATTACTACTATATTTATCAGCTCTATCCAGTACAGGGCAAATCAGAAGGGCCATTTGTGCAATTACCTATGCATGAGCCAGACCGGTACAGCTTGCATCAGCAATTCCTCACACCATTGCACCTGCTGAGCCACCAACACACCTGAATGCGTTTCCAGTCACATGAAGTCCACCCCGTTACCTTCAGATTTATTGATATGTATGTCCGTTCTTCACATCCCATGGCACACCGAAGCCAATATACGCCTTTTGTCTGCCGCGACGATACCATCAACGTTTACTTGTTTTCAGATCTGCGCTGCTACCTCTCTGATAATATTTTACTTATAGCTGCAGGCGCCATCAACAGCACCGCCTATGAATCAGTGAGCATTGCGCTCGAGGCATTCCAAAGGAATCCTGGCATTGAATTCTGAGCCATTGTGAACGACAGGGCTCCTTTTTTTTCGTAAATTTTATTCTTTGTTTTCAGTTCTCTTCAATAGTAAGTACTCCTTTTTTTTTCTTGCCCTTCATGCATACACACTCCAGCTTCTTCCCACATTGAGCATTCAGAGCACACAAATGGGAATGCCGAAATCAAGTCTCTGTAACAACGTTATCTATGCTGGCATGTATACCCCCCTTTTTTTCTTCTCGAAAATAAAAAAATGAAGAAAGGAATAAGAAGGCATAAAAGGCTGATTTAAAATCAGTTTCCCGCTTGCCGAGGTACGGGGATGGCTTTTCATTCTCTTTGAAGTCGCCTTTATCTGGACAGCTTCTGTTCAGGTAAGTACGGGAAAGGAAGCCGCCACTGAGAGCTCCCCTTGGTCTGAAAATGATCCCTTTTGTGCACGACACCTCATGGTCAATACCCTATACGAAAGTAGAGTTCGTGGCAAAATGCACATACTCGAGCCGCGGATTCCACAGAGTAGGGTTTTGACCAAAATAGGAAACCTAATTTGTCGCGAGCTAGCTCATAGATGTATGTTCAACTAGAAGTCCTTTTTACAGGGGAAAAAAAAGTCAGAGATGAAAACGGCAATGCTAGCCATGGCGTGGGTTTGCCGCCAGAAAATGTGTTCTCTTCTCTGAGTGTACATGCTAGGCGTACACGTACAGCAGCGTCTAAGCCCGTGGACGGAAAAACAAAAAAAAAAAGCACGTGCACTCTTTGACAAGTAGCAGCCCACCCTTGAGGTCGTTTTGTTCTTTTCTTGATATAAAGTTGTTCCTCCTCCTCCTCTAAAAAGCATATTCTTCTTTCTCCTTCTGAGCCGGCTCTGGGCCTAATGTTGAAAAAACTTCGCTCACGTGACGCATAGATGACGCCTTAAAGAGGCATCAGAGCGGATTGATGGCCAGTTCCCGCTGCATTTTGATGGGCTGTCAGCGTAATTAAAAATTTATACTCGCTTGTTTCGCCTTTTTTCATTTCAATAATATTTTAGGCACAGGGGCTATTTGCATACGCTTTCAGTGTACGTTCAGTCTGTGCATACACTTTCAGTGTACGCAGTAGAAATATATACTAGCACCTCATTATATCCCGGACTGCGTAGACCACAGTTTCAAAGTACGGAAGATTGCCTCCAATATTGACGTATTTCGACTGTCTTTTTTTTCCCAGCGCAACACGTGATTAGAACAAATTGCCTTCAGACACTGCTTGCATTATGTCCGATGATATTTTCTTTTTGATGCTATAATGAACATTTAGGTTTTGTGGTGCTGTGAGATTTTGACTTGTTTTCGTGGCTGACACTGCTTATGTCATGTTTTCTTTTGTACATACCTTCCCCTGTAATGCTGCTTGGCGCTGGGGGTAAATAAATAAATAAAAATAAAGGCGTAAAAAGAGAATAGGCTCTCCTCTCGCGTACTCCCTTTTATAAAATGGTGGGTGCTTACTCCGTTTCGTGTTAAGAGTGTACCGTGTGCGCGAGCTGGAAAAATTGGTTTCTCCTCCCCATGATGACGAAATGCGAAGAGAAGCATGCGATGCCCCGAGGTTATGCGGGATTGCGTGACACCCAGGCGTAAACGGGCGGGCCCTGCTCTGTAGAGTCGGAAGAGAGAGCTGCATGGAGTACGCCTTTTCTGTCGCTTAGCCTTCGAACGTTTTTTTTCCTCGCATTACTAGGTTTGCCCGCATTTCCCTATTCCCCTCGGGCAGTGTTATTCTGGCCGGCGGTCCCGCAAAATAACTGGAAAGCAATTACTAACGCCGACGCTGGAGCGATAAACCTAGGCTGCGGCCCACTGTGCACAGCTTCGGAGCTGGACCCACCGCAGAAGAAGCGGATAAAGATTACAGCAAAAATCTAATTCGAATCTAATGAGATTAGTAAGGAACTTAGGCTTAGTTTGTTTACGAATATTGGTTGAAGCAAATATAGGAAAAAAATCTATTCTTGTACACGTCTCTGCCGGACGGAGTGGCAAGCACTCCCAAAAGGTCGTTTGTTGTTAAATGTTGACAGCTTTTAGTAGCGGTGTTCTGCGAGTAGTAATAATAATAAGGACAAATGATTCTAGTTTTTCTCCAAACGTGGCATCCCGGCTCAAGGCGCGCTAGCCCTGAAAGAAGAGTGTCAGGGCGAGCAGGATGGAGAGGGGGGGGGAGGGGGCGGAATAAGGTGGCACAAAATAGTGCCGTGCTAACAAAAGTAGAGCCCTCACTGTTCAAAAGGGCTAGCATGCCCTTGCATCGTTTTTTTTGGTCAGTACGGTCGATCGCAGTGGCATGACGTCACAATGACTCCTGCTGGTTCCAGTGGAAGATGGAAGAAGAGCGATGACTGCTTTCACGCCTAGAGCAAGTGTGCACGCTGGATGTTTAGCACTCAATCGCCCCCTTTACACACACAGTCCTTTCCCGGGTAACTCTGGCACGCACATATTGCGGCATTCTAAATGTTCATCGGGTTTGAGTTGCAGCTTTATACGCTCATATTTCAACGCATTAGCGTTGAATGCGCAGTTATCCAGAAAATCTGGCGTCGGCGTTGTTAGCGAAATATAAGAGGGCGTATGGTGGCCCAGGTAGCCACCTGCAGGAGAAGCAACCTAGGTGGGCGACCTAGATCACGTGAACTAGGTGGCCTAAGTGGGATTGTGATCAAACTAATCACCGTGGCAGGTGGTTTCGTAAATTGATGATTGATCGCGAGAGATTGCTCGTGAAGAGCCACTTGGGTCGCACAAGCTGCACCAGTGGCAGCGGCCGCCATTGCAGGGCAGTGAAGCATCCTTTACCGCTGAACCACTGCGGGAGGAGATTTGTGTCGACTCCCAGGTAGCTATGTAAAGTTCAGAATGACCAATTCCGCATATATGGGCATTACTCATTAAACCTGTCCCATTATATCCTTAAGGAGCAATTAAGGGTAAACTAAAGTTGACCTGCATTGATAGATCGCCGAGAAATAGGCTGCTTTCACTGAAAATTATGATTTTATAAGCCCTAGAAACCAAAAAAAAGAAAAGTTCATGGAGGATTCGTCACCCCCACCTCTCACATATATTAAGGAGCCTAAATTAAATTTTAAAGGAAAAAGGTGTGAAGAAGACGACGTGAATTAACCGAAGAATAAAGTAGAAGAAGAAGAAGCATTCGCTGAGGTGGAGGGAGATGATTGGTGGAGAAGCATTCGGTGAGGTGGAGAGAGATGATCGGTGGAGAAGAGAAGACGACGACAAGGCATACGTGGACTAACACCGAGGCTATAAAAGGGCGAGTGAGAGCGAGGCCCGAGGGGGAACAGCAGAGAAGCGGAGGCTCCGGCGGGTCAGGGACACATAGGCTGGAAGATAGCGACGCCGGCTACTGCTCCGGTGAGCTTGCGTTCTACGACTCCGCATCGTGGACTTCCTGCCGTGCCTGAGCCCGTTCCGGGGAGTCAACGGAGGACGCTACCACCTGCTACGGCCAGGGGTGTCTCCACGCTGTTGCCACCCATCCGGGTGGTGCCCCCACGCCAACGACACCAGCATCACCTCCACGGGCGCTTGGACCGGGAGCTTGTACGACGCAGCCAGCGACGCCAGCACAAGCGCGTCGAACGCCGCCAGCAACGCCAGCCCAAGTACGCCGAACGCCACCTCGACGCCGGCTACGGGATCCATACAACGCCGCAGCCGCACCGAGCCAACCGTGAGCACGAACGCCGACCACGAATAGTAGAACGCTAGTAGTAGACGCTGGTAGTAGTGTGCCCGGGTCGTGTGTATTTATAGCCTTTGTGTGTTGTGTTAGCCTTGTTAGCTTTGTGTTCTAGTGTGTGTGTCACGTAGGGTGTATTAAATGTGCGTTTGTATGGGTACACCCGTCGCCTAGTCCATTCTTTCAGTCCGAGTGTTCTCCGGAGAGGTCCGTGACAAAGATAAGTGGCGAGCCTGTGCCAGGATACATTTCCTTTTTTGTTTTTGCTTTGTCTCGGATCTTTCCGATTTCTCGACGGCAGAAAGTATGGATTTGGCAAAAACGTTAGAACTGGCGCTCAAGCTGGGGTTAAGCAAAAAAGAGGCGATGCGTCTCTATGACGAGGAGGCAAAGAGGCAGAGAGAGGAGGCAGGTAGGCAGAGAGAGGAAAGCAGAAGAACGCGAGGCGAAAAGAGCTCGCGAGGCAGAAGAGCGAGAAGAGAAAAGAGCTCGTGAAGCAGAAGAGCGCGAGGCGAAAAGAGCTCGCGAGGCAGAGAGAAGAGCTCGCGAGGCGGAAGAGCGAGAAGAGAAAAGAGCTCGCGACGCAGAGAGAAGAGCTCGCGAGGCAGAAGAACAAGAGAAAAGAAGGATAGAACGGGATAATAATAATTGGTTTTTTGGGGGAAAGGAAATGGCGCAGTATCTGTCTCATATATCGTTGGACACCTGAACCGCGCCGTATGGGAAGGGATAAGGGAGGGAGTGAAAGAAGAAAGGAAGAAATAGGTGCCGTAGTGGAGGGCTCCGGATTAATTTCGACCACCTGGGGATCTTTAACGTGCACTGACATCGCACAGTACACGGGCGCCTTAGCGTTTTTCCTCCATAAAAACGCAGCCGCCGCGGTCGGGTTCGAACCCGGGAACTCCGGCTCAGTAGTCGAGCGCCCTAACCACTGAGCCACCGCGGCGGGTATAGAACGGGATGAGTTTATTTTTTGGAAACAGGCGCATGTCGCAGGAGGATATGAGGAGATCACGGACAATGATCAGCGTTCCTTAGCGGGTACATAATCTCCTAGACCGGCCAGAGTTTGTTCAAGGAAGCTGATGGCTCCTTTCGATGACAAAAGAGATGATCTGTACGCATATCTGCAAAGATTCGAGCGGATAGCTTTGGGGCAATGCTGGGAGCGCAGTGAATGGGCCACGGCATTGAGCATGTGTTTAGTCGGAGAGTCGCTGAATGTGTTTGGAAGGATGCCCGCTGCTGATTCCATGGACTACGACAAAGTCAAAAAGGCGCTCCTCCAAAGATTCAGGCTTTCGGCAGAGGGTTTTCGTGAGAGATTTCGCACCGCGAAACCAGAGGATTCGGAAACAGCGAAGCAGTTTTCCTGCATGCTGACCAACTATTTTGATAGGTGGCTTGATATGTCAAACACAGAAAAGAGTTTTGAAGGGATGCGCGACAAGCTGGTCACAGAGCAATTTTTAGCGTGCTGCAGCTCAAAGCTAGCGCTATTCCTGAAAGAAAGTTGTGTTCATTGGAAGAGTTCGCAGACACTGCAGACCAATTCTTCGAGGCTCAAGGGCTAAGAAATTTGAGTAAGGCAAAGGAGGAAACCCAAAAGACCCTAGAGAGAGATGCGGCAAAACCAAGAGTATATGGCGGTGCATCTAAGGCGCCAGTAAGGTTTTTTCTCTGCGGCAAGGTGGGACACCGTGCAGCTGACTGTCGGACTAGTAGCGCTGCCCAAAAAACACAGCTTG
Source organism: Amblyomma americanum (assembly GCA_030143305.2). NCBI lineage: Eukaryota > Metazoa > Arthropoda > Arachnida > Ixodida > Ixodidae > Amblyomma > Amblyomma americanum. The sequence goes on along the minus strand of JARKHS020011143.1, from coordinate 189,634 downwards.
TGTGTCAAGGTTGTAAGAGGAAGGGTTATACTCTGGATGAGTACCGATACAGAACGCAGGACCGAGCTGCATGCGTTGTCGACTCAAGGGTAGAACTTGTCACGCCATCCGAAGTTCCACAGCTGAAAGGAGAGCAAACGCCGATGAAAAATGAGGCAGTGAGTGGAACACCCAAGTCGAAAGCAGCAATGCCAGTGGTGGTTGGGCAAATAGGAGACCGTCCTATATTGGTGCTTAGAGACAGCGGAGCCAACACAGTCTTGGTTCGTAGAAGCCTGGTGAAGGACAAGGTTCTTACAGGGGAAGTGTCGGCCGTCACGCTTGTAGATAGCACAGTGAGGTACCTTCCTGAAGCAAGAATTCGAGTGTCCACGCCATATTATACTGGACAGGTTGTGGCAAAATGCGTAGACCAACCCATTTACGTTCTCATCTTGGGAAACATTACGGGTGCAAGAAGTGTCGAAGAGCCCGATCCCGAGTGGAGGATGCTCGACGTTGAAGAACATCCAAAGGAGGAAAGGCCCGCGACAGCTCAGACGGGTGCAGTCAGTTTCTCGTCGGCAGTGGAGACAAGAGCTCAAGCGACAGCCCGAGAAACGCAGCGTCCGCTCTCTACTCCTGTTACGATTTGCCTGAGCTTAACACCGGGCGAAATTGCAATTAGGCAAAAAGAAGACCCGAGCCTGAAGACCTGCTTCGAAAGAGTCGGGGAAAAATTGAAAAGAAAAAAGAGTCGCATGTCATTCGAATATCAATTGGTAAATGGTCTTCTGCACAGGGAATGCATATTTAGTTTAGGAAGGCGGGTCCAACAGCTGGTGTTACCGAGAGATATGCGAGAGACCGTGCTGCGCTCAGGACATGACGCGATTATGGCCGGACACCAGGGTGTCTAGGATCACCGATGTCTAGGATCACCGGCGTCTAGGATCACCGAGGAGTTCTTTTGGCCGGGTGTCCAGAGTGACGTTAAGCACTTTGTTCGCTCATGTGACGTGTGCCAGCGCACAGTTCCGAAGGGAAGAGTTGGTCCCGTAGCTCTGGGCAAGACGCCAGCCATCGACCTACAGCTTCAAAAAGGGGCTGTTGGCATTGGATAAGTAATTTGTTCTTCGCACTGGAGTACCAGACAGAGTATTAGGAACCGTACTTTTGCAAGAAGAGAATCATACAGGTCTAGCTATCTCTGGAATGTATATTTTTGGGGTTGTTGTTGATTTGTTGTTGTTGCGGTGTTAATGTATCTCTGGGATTTATCTCGTTGTTGTAGTTGCTGTTGTTGGTGTTAAGTGATTATACGAGGGCGTGTGTTGTGGGCACAAACATGTTTATTAAGGACTCTGTACGGACAGCGGCAGTGGTGTGTTAGTGTTCTGGAAACGCAATTTGGTGTGCTGTGTTAGTGGTGTGCGTTTGATGTGTGCTGGACATCTGCGGTGTGTTGTGCGCTGGGTCCAGAATCGCCACAGAAGATAGTCGGTTGGCTGGATAGCTTGGAGATGAGGATGAGGTGAGCAGTTTTTCATGAAAAAACTGTTGAGAGAGGGGGCCCTTGTCACATATATTAAGGAGCCTAAATTAAATTTTAAAGGAAAAAGGTGTGAAGAAGATGACGCGAATTAACCGAAGAATAAAGAAGAGGAAGAAGCATTCGGTGAGGTGGATAGAGATGATTGGTGGAGAAGAGAAGAAGACGACGACAAGGAATTCGTGGACTAACACCGAGGCTATAAAAGGGCGAGTGAGAGCGAGGCCCGAGGGGGAACAGCAGAGAAGCGGAGGCTCCGGCGGGTCAGGGACACATAGGCTGGAAGATAGCGACGCCGGCTACTGCTCCGGTGAGCTTGCGTTCTACGACTCCGCATCGTGGACTTCCTGCCGTGCCTGAGCCCGTTCCGGGGAGTCAACGGAGGACGCTACCACCTGCTACGGCCAGGGGTGTCTCCAGCACTGTTGCCACCCATCCGGGTGGTGCCCCCACGCCAACGACACCGGCATCACCTCCACGGGCGCTTGGACCGGGAGCTTGTACGACGCAGCCAGCGACGCCAGCCCAAGCGCGTCGAACGCGGCCAGCGACGCCAGCCCAAGTACGCCGAACGCCACCTCGACGCCGGCTACGGGATCCATACAACGCCGCAGCCGCACCGAACCAACCGTGAGCACGAACGCCGACCACGAATAGCAGAACGCTAGTAGTAGACGCTGGTAGCAGTGTGCCCGGGTCGTGTGTATTTATAGCCCTTGTGTGTTGTGTTAGTTTTGTTAGTTTCGTGTTCTAGTGTGTGTGTCACATAGGGTGTATTAAATGTGCGTTTGTGTGGGTACGCCCGTCGCCTAGTCCATTCTTTTAGTCCGAATGTTCTCTGGAGAGATCCGTGACACCACCACTTCTCACAAGCACTTTGTCGTCATCAAGAGAGTTTTTGTGCGCGAATCCGTGAGATTACGCTACACCCCATACACTCCCAAACTATAATCACGGAGCCCTTCTTGATGTCGAAGAAGTGAAAGCAAGTTTGAGCGCAGTAGCAGTGAAAAAATTTTCATTTATAAATCCTAATTTTTTTCAGCAATAATACTTCTTTCGCTGCAAGGCCAACGTTGCAATACTTATAGTCAGAGCCAGAGAGTCATTTTTTTACAAAGAAAAAAGGACGGAGTTGTACTCAGGTTTATTTACGGAGATTTAGCACAGCTTTACCGTATACTGCGACTGCTAGCAGCCGCCAGCATAGCAGCCGCCAACGACGGAGACGTAGATACGTGTGGGATGTGGGAATTCTTTGCTTCGGGATCACGCCTATCTGAAACGAAACGCTCAAAAATAAATATTTTTTCTGAACTGCCAATCCGCAATTTACAGAGAAAAAACAAATAATTTAAGAATAAGTTCCTTAACCCGTAAAAAAATTTAGTGAACGGCAATATGGTTCGAGGACCTTGTCATTAAGCACTTCTTAATACCAGCCGCTCGAGTTGAAATGCTGGCGAAAGAACCGCAAGCTTAGCAGTTCCTCGACCCACCCTTCTGAAATATCTTTTTGCACCATGTTTGTGCAAACAATGAAGTAAGTTGGCGAAGAGGTCGTCTAACGCACAGACGCATCACTGATATGGTTAAATACGCGAGAGCAAATATTCAGTTTAATATTCAACACATAGTTGCGGACTTTGAAGGCCCACCGCAGTTCTTTTGCTGGCCTCCATTTGCTTTCCTTATTGGGGGAAATTTACGCACTTAACTCAGAAAAGTCGCTTTTATGGTGGCGGAATGAGAAATAAAACATTTGAGAATGAAGCCGTAATTCCACCTTATACCCCCCCTGCAAAGGAAGAGAATGCATATGAGCCCCGAAGGATTGCTGAGTGCGTGTAATGAGAACGTAGGAATGCGAGCACCGTGAAGAGAGATGGCCTCCAACGATACGTTGGCTACGAAGAGGGCGAATCATTGAAAGGGGTAATCAAATAAGCGAGTCACATTAGCACGGACACGGTCGGGTCCGTTTAACCTATCTCATTTGTCCAGCCGTCGTCATAGCTACAAGGGCCGACGTACGAGAACAGTAATTGGCGTTGCATTCTGACGCTGGCGTCGAAGAACCTTTCAGGCTCTTCTTGTAAGCGCAGACGGGTGTGTATACGTTTTCATGCGTTGCATTTCCTATCGGTCCCACGCTTACGTGATTACATGGATTGTGCGCTTTAACCTGCGTATAGTGCTTCCCACGCCCCTTGTTACATAACGAAGTAATGTGGGAATACATGTTCGCGTTCATCCCACACAAATGTCCTCGACATTTATTCACGGGTTGACGAGTTACCTGTTGCAGCAGATGCGGCTGCAGACGAAAGTGGCGACAAGCTCGCCCCCTAACACCGGTTTTACGTAACGCACGAAGCATGCGCCGCCGTATACGGCGTCTTTACCTCTTCACGCTGCAGACACGTGCACCCTGCAGACGCTGCTCGACAGTGCAAGTAATGGGTTTACGTAAAGCAGAATTAGAAAGTGATAAGTACGCGGTTCCATTAGACTCATGGTTGGCATTGCCAGAGTGCTAAGTAACTCCAAATAAATTGTATAACTACTGTTAGTTTGTTTTTAGGGTGGATTTATAGACATCTTTTGGAGGGAACGAATATGTACCGTGGGAGGGGTATTTACTGTACAGTTCATGTCCAGAAATTCTAGACAAGTGCATTTTTTAAACGAGAAGGTGTTCATGAACGCAATTTTTTAACATGTACGAGCCCACCATAGCTATCAATATATCAGCGTTTTCCACCGCGGGATGCTTGTAGTTTACGGCTATTGTCAAAAACCGATCCCATTTGTTTATAAGACAGTCTTAACTTCTCGACGCGAAAGAAGGGTAACCATTAAAATGAAGATTTTTCTGTGCATTGGAAGAATATACTTTTTGTATCTATAGGTTTATAGCAGTGACTTACAATATTTCGCAGTTGCCTCAATTACCTTCAAAAACGAACCCCATTGGTTTTCTATGTCAGTCTTAACTACTCTCTTCGCGCGCAGGACAAACTTAAAATCAAGGTTTTGCTCCTTATCAGAAGATTATATCATTTCCACTAATATGTTCTCAACAGTATCTTACTATATTCCACAGTTGCCACAAAATTAACTGATGTCAAAGAAAGGTGGTCTTGTTAGTTCTTGAACTTAGTTCGTCAAAAAAAAAAATGGACCGCAGCGGTGGCCAAGTGGTTGAGCATCCGCCTCGCATGCGGGAGGTGCGGGGTTCGATCCCCAGTGCCGCCGAGTACACACCGGTGATACAATGGGTATAAAGCTATCCCCTTGCCTGGCTAGTAAACGGTGAAATGCTTGGAAAATGGGTCTTTGACCCCACCTTGAGTGATCGAAAAATACCTTCTGCCATGGCGCTCTTTGGCCATAGACGCCCTTGCGCCATAAAAATCCATAATCACCATAATCACCAGTTCGCCAAAAATATAGAGTTCAATGTTGTTTCCTCATGAAAAACTTTTCGATCGGGGGCTAGAGAAGCTTTCCGTCCTCTTCTCCTCTTTAATCAAACCGTACTGGTGTAAATGAAAATTGCAAGGCGCACAGGCCCACAGAAAGTTCCCTATCTTTGACATTTCGATTCCTGCGTCACTAATACTCATGCTTTATCCTTTCCGGTGCGAAGCTGTACGAATTTAAACGCAAACGAGTGGCACTTGAAAAGTCACGAGAAAGGGTTTCTTCTTCGCCATTCTTCTTCGTTCATGTTGCTTCAATACGTATAAGTATAAGAAAGAAAGAAGAAAGAAAAGTGTACCTGGAACCGTATTCTGTAAGCCGTCCATTTTCTATTGTTCATTTCGCGCAAATTTGGCTCTCAAGCGTCTGTGGAAAGCGACTGGGCCATTGGGTAGAAGGCGGCCGGACCTCACCATTGGCTGGTATTGGCTGTGATATGCAGCCACTGGTGAGGTGCATCGCCGCGCTCTGTGAACAGCAGGCGAACGGACCTACCCTTTGTCTGCCATTGGCTGCGATGTGCAGCCAATAGGAAGGTCCAGTCACCGACCACCAAATGGCCCAGTCGCTTTCCACAGACGCTTTATTGATGCGGGTATATCTCAGTGACCAATGACGGAGGATCATACGACCGGAAAATGGCCATTTTAAAATGAACAGCTTATGGAACACGGCTTTAGGACGAGCGACCGAAAAGATGAAAAGACATGCCACATTCACCCAATATTAATTGACGATTTCTGGCTGCATGCGTGCTTCTTGTGGCATAGCTGTCCATCTACACTAAACAATTATACGCCTGTATGAGAGTAAAAAGCGAGTAAGCTTCCCTCTAGCGCACTATATTTTTAAACAGGGAGTGAGTGCACAAGAGGACAGCTTACTCTATTTTTACTCCCTTTTGTTAGAGTGTAGCTTATGCCGCAGTAGCATTGCCAAGAGGAGAGGAAAAACGTAGGAGGTAAAAATCTTCATAGGAAAATACCAGAGATGATTAAAGGCTTTTACGCCCGTTGCTTCTCTAAATGAGCGGCGCAATTAAGGATGCTCGTGATGGGCGGTAAAAGAAAGCGGAATTTAGGCGCCAGGCATACGAAATGACGACTGCTCCTCTTGAAATGACTGCAAAGGTGATAGAACTGTTGAATCTTAGACACCGATGGCTTGCAGCGCACTATGGCGATTCGTAATGTGTGTTTTTACGATACCTGTAGCGAAAATATTTTATGCTCGCACAAGTAAAAAAGCCCAAATGCTTCAGTGTACCCTCTGAATTGAAAATGCAGGAAATACCTTCATCATATCCTCGAGAAGTCAGGCTACGCAAAGGACGTCATTGCTTTCTTTTGTATTATTTATTTTCTAATTGCGAGGACGAGTCCGTTCGGGCTGGAGTGTTGTCAAAATTTGCCTAAAAGTAATGGTTAGACATGACTGTAGGCTGCGGAGCTGGTTTCTTTTTACGTTGCAATGAGCTCGTCATACCCGCTACCGGCAGCGAAGACGAAGCGAATGGGCCTCAACCCGCGCACGCGCGGACGGGTGTGGATTCACTTCATGGAAACTGGATGCAGGCAGCAGCCATTTCGAGAGCGAAGCTAAGAAGAGTGTCACATAAACAATTTAAGCTTGAGACTTAAAACTCTAAGAACACGTGATTACGTCCCATCAGTGCGTCTCACACAGTTCAAGCGAATGTGCAGATTTCTACTGAAGCGCACCCTTCAGCGGACACTGCGAGGAATTAACGCATGGTCAATTTGTTTCGAGTAAAGTCTGCACATTTTCGTTACTCAGTGTGTTTCGCATTTTGTGCTTGTTTATAACCATTCTTTTTTTAACTTTAAAGGTGCTTTTAATAAACCGAGTTGTAATTCCTATGCTCTCAACCTAAGTGATGATGGTATGGGTAAAGTTGTCCAATGAACGAATTGTAGGAGCAGTTCACTGCTAAAGACGCCGTTCGTATATTTGACATCAGGCATGTTTCGTCAATTGACGACAGAAACCGTCGCTGTTCATGCGGCCGCATAGGAGCCAGCGTGTTGCTTGGAACATGAAGTGGAGAGGGAAAGTGCGTTCGCTTCTCTGAAGTGGACAGGACTGAACAGAATACAATATTTACCCGCGGGGAACCCGGATATTCAAGAAGGAGGCTTGCTGATTTCTTCTCCGAGCTCATCATGATACAGAACTAGACGACAAATGGTGATGACCTTAGCCCGTAACGTTTTCCTTTCTTGGTGCTTGGAAGACACACGGAGAAGCTGTGGCACGAATAGAGACGGTTTTTTTCTTTTATTGCGAAAGCAATACTACGCCAGGTCTAATCGCCCGTCGCGTATGCCGTGCTCCCCCCAGAGTCGGGCTGCGCTTGGCAGGTGGTGTGACGTCAGCTCTCTCCGTTTCTATGACGACGCGTGACGTCAGCTTGCTCCCCGCCGCAGCTAGAAGGAAGCCGCTCGTCGCGTGTGCCGTCGCCCCCGAGCCGGCGCCGCGCCTAGCAGGTGGTCTCTCCGTCGTTGATATGACGACCTCCTCGCCTTGCGCTCGCTCCGTGGCGGCTTCACTGGGATATATAGTAGTGCGCTACGCATTGGTTGATCAGTCTCACCATGGAAGTTACCGACAACGAGTTTATATCTGAATCTAGTTGCTCTACTGCTTCGGAACAGTAAAATTCTAAGGCGAAAGCTAAGCAACCTAGGAAGAATGAGAGAAAGATTTTGCAACGTGCCCAGAAAACAGAGGAACAAAGAGAAGAACGATCGCGAAAACGACGAGAAGCCAAGGCAGCTAAGCGAGCTTTCGCAATTCAACCAGGTTTAACCATAGCTAAACGACAGCCAATTTTTTGTTTATATTCCTGCAACAGGCAAGGAATTGCTGCCAGTAATGGCACAGTTAGGACCGCTAGCAGCAACCAACAGCCGCAATTTCAATGAACGTGAACATTCTGACGCCGCTCTATTACCGCCAGTTACGGAGTAGCTTACGCGAACACTGGCAAAAAAACAGCGAGTTCAATTTTTTTATTCTGCTTATCACAAACAGATTTTAAGCGCGGAGCACTAGCTACCGCGAGAGTTCTAGCTACCACAGTCAAGATTTGCTTTGTAGCCCTTTAACTCATTGGTGGGAAAATTAGAACAGCACAAAGCTTGGCGATGTTATAAATGAGTTTCGCTGGAATGAAAAAAAAAAAACGAAACGTGGAAAAGAACCCACCGGTCACAGGCCTGGCCATATATGCGGTGGTTTGAAAAGAGGAATCGCATACGGAAAAAGGCTAAACAGAGGTTCGCCCGCGAAGAAAGGGTGCGTTGTGTGATGCGCTTTCCTGGTTTACCCTTTTCGCTCACGCGAATTGCATCTGCAAGCATCAAAGGAAGAAAGTGCAGCGAGTGCTGAAATTTCCTAACGTCCCCATGGGGCATGAGAGAATGCACTGTACTTTTAACAAAATCGGCGCACGTCTGCTTGCATAATTAACCGAGCTCAGCAGAACGTGTATTTCTGTCCTGTTTTCCATACCACCCACCGTAGAGCATCAAAGCAGATCACGCTGGCCTTAATTTGTTGTCTGGCGAGAATTAGTGCTGATTTCTTGTTTCTTGCGGATTCGGAAAGTTGATTTTTGGGACTTTGCTTCGAAAGCCAGTTTATTCAAAGTTTTGCCGTCTGCTTGCTTAATAGTACGATAAACAGTTGCTGTTGGTCACTCTACTTGTATTGAGAATTTGTATGCAGAAGCCTCTCTCTGTTTTTGTTATTCGAAGCTTTAATTTTAAGCAATGTGATGATGCTTTCTGTTTTTCTTTTTTCCGAAGCAACACCATGGGCCAGGATGCCCGACAAATGGGAGGCTTCCGAATTCAATTCGACTATCCGAAGTTCTCTAACGTGTGGCGGAATCTACGTGCATTATAGTTTTGCGTTTCTTCACTGCCAAAATGCGACCGGCGCAGTCCACTGTGAAATTCGGGGCTTTGTATTCCCCAATATTCATATTTAAAAACGAGAGCGAAGTGTACACTCTTGAAAAAAATTCTCTGAACTTCCTTAAGCCGTGTCTGTATGAATAAGACTGCAGTGCACCACATTTACTATCGGATCTCGTTCAGGCAATGCGTCGCTGTGATATTTGGAACATTTCAGAGTTCTGCTGGCAACAATGACTACAGGCCACGTCAGCAGACGTTTGCTGGGACTATTTAAACGTTGGACCGACACAGCAGACCAGTAGGAATGTGGTATTGACGTATAGTCGCGTGGTTAACTTGGGTTTGTGATAATCTGGAGCAAGCACAACGCGTGTCATTCCTGAGTCGTTATTGCCTCACGGGAACATGACAGCCGCCATTTACACCCACTGCACCATGCCTCGCTGGATGGTGTCTCCTGCCGCGGTGCTCAGCGCGAAGAGGTCAGTGCCTGCCATCTTGTGCCTCGTGCGTTTCCGCTATATGGCAGTTGTGGGACTTCGGCCAGCGCCGGCGGCATGCAGTTACACTTCTCCACAATCCAACTAGCTACGCGTCACGCACCTCTTTCCAAGAACCGCAGAAATCGACTTGCCTTTCTCGGTCTGCCTTCACCTGGTTGATTAACGCGGCGCCCAATCTGGGTCAATTATTCGTTTGCCAGAGGCTGACATACGTCGGAAAGCTGATACGGTGAGCTGCAGCCGCACTGAATTAAACGCGGCTATAATCGAGCTAATCTGGAGAGAAGATAATCATAAGTACAGTTTGCTCTTCAATAAATTGTCGAATGCAACCAATATTTACATCCGAGTGGTCAGTGTGGTGGAATTATTTTCACGTTGATAGCTAAGTTAAAAACATGGGCGCACCTACTCAGTAACACCATGGAATGCAGAATCCTCGATTTCAGCAAATTTTGCCCCAACTTCGCCCGTAACTGAACACTTACCATGCACACGTCCTTTGCAAAGGTCAAACTAACACTCTCTTCACTCCACTAATGCCCTTCAACTTCGAATGGAGTGAAACAGCTCACTGTCCCAACTGTCCAGAGATCAAGGCTGGCACAGAAAACACATTCCCCACTCATGTAGCACTGCCATCACCTCTCCTTACTTCCGTTGCCCTCCCCCTCCTTCATGGAGTGCTTGGCTTCACTGGGGCTCGGCAGATCATCAGCGGGCCTTGGCGGAGCAGGCGCTCTTCTTCACTGGGCCTTGGTGCTGGCACAAATAATTTTCTTCCTCCTCTTCCTCCTCTTCAATGTCAATAATCTTTCTCCGTGGCGCAAGGATTGCAAGCGCGTCTGTACCCGTGAGTCACGCTCATCTATAAGCAAGCGGGTTGGCAGCCAGTTAAATATTCTAGTCGCTGTTTCGCCAGAGACAAAGCCCGTCGTTTGAAGGGGGCTACATCCACTGCTAGCATTATTAGATGCCAGGCCGACAGGCCAAATCTATCGCGTAGGAACCTCGCATCGTTTTAAAACCTGAGGTTTATTTGAGTTGATTAGGGGCTACATAAGGCAGTCAAACGAGCCAAGGCTAAGCCCAGAGTATTTTTGGTCTATACGGGTTCGACGGTTAACACACAGTTAGCTTACGTGATGTGTGATGTACCTCACCTTCTATTACGCTGAACGATTATGGAAAACACGGCATCGTAGTGCTGTCACTGTCAGCGTGCTGAAGCAAACAACACTTTGCAGGCCGCTCTTAGACTCCGCTCTGCTCGGGAACTTGGTGAAAATTAATGAAGCGACGTACGCGCTTTTCTCCAAGCCTGGCGAAAAAAGAGTGACATAGATTTGCTCCGCACAAGTTGGAGATGACAAATCATACAGCATTAATTTTGAGTACAGTACTAAGCTCTTTAGGATTACTACATGGACACGCTGCTGCAATACAGACCGGAACGTTAAAACGCCAAACCGCTATCCCATCGCTAAGCCGAAGAGGAAGGAAAGACCCGTGAAGATTTATTCATCAATGTCTGCTTTTTTCCTCCCATGTTCCGCATGATGTCGTCTCGACCGCGTGATCACCAGTAAGATTACTGTAGTTACGAATAAGGCCCCAACACAGCACAGCACGTGAGACTTCACTGAATCACCAGGTGCCTCGAAGCTTTCCATTGCTTTGTGTGCGTGTGCGTGTGCGTGTGCGTGTGTGTGTGTGTGTGTGTGTGTGTGTGTGTGTGTGTGTGTGTGTGTGTGTGTGTGTGTGTGTGTGTGTGTGTGTGTGTGTGTGTGTGTGTGTGTGTGTGTGTGTGTGTGCTCAAAGCCGACAGAACGCGGCTTCATCACTTAGTGACGTGTCATGCAGCCAGATTTATCTGGAAGCATTGCCGCCGTGCGCAACTGCTTCTAAGTCATTCGAGATTAAAGTAGGTGATTGCCCTCCCTTATTCACGAAGTTCTTGGCTTAAAATTAAGCGCGGTCGAGAGCAGTGCTCATTCTTTTCTTCGACGGCCACCGAGCACGCCAGCTGTTTTTTGCTGCCGTTTGGTTCAGTGGCGGGAGAGCAGTGGCGGGTGGCGCTGTCTTCAGTGTGAATTTACTAACCACAGCAGCGGTTTAAAAAATTCCTGTGCTCACACCATTGGTTTATTGCTCCTCTTCATCGTCCCTTTCCAAACGTCGTTATCGCTCAGCCGAAGACGAAGATGAGAAATTGTGGTTTTTAATCAATTACATGCTTTCTATGTTTCGCTTATCTGACAAACAATGCGTCCTGCTCGCTAACTAGCCTTACGATTGCAGATTCATCGTCCATCCCGTGGTATTGGCATGTGCCGTTGGATGCCTGTATTATAAACGACTAGAACGGCGGTTCCAAAGTTTTGCATTAGGTTCAAGGCCTCGCCTTCCAGGGAACGGGATCCGCGAGCTTTGATATCGCCCGACGCGTGTCACACCGACAGTCAGTACAAAAAGACCGGTTTATTCCGGACCAAAGGAACGCTTTGAAAGGGGCACATCATGGAACAAGGCAAGCCAAGCATGCGCTACGTGTCGGGGCAGCGCAAGGCTACGGCTACAAGGAAACAAACAGGCGCCACACCTGAGCCCGGCAGAACAAAAACACAGAGTCAAATATGCAGTTAAAGAGAACTACATCGGAAATACAGTAAGACGAACGCGGATAAGACCAGGAGGCAGCCATGAGGGCTCAAAACGCTACATAAAACCTGGCGGCTTGCGTAGCAGCCACTCACGCCACAAGGCTATTTCATACTTGCGGAGGCCAGTTCCATCTGCGCGCTTCATCTCGGTACGGTACCGCCCTGTCATCCGTGTACCGTCGCGCTCAATATGACTTGCAACGCCCGGCCGCGTGACCGAAGCGCTTACCGGAAGCATGGTGAGGCCGGAAAGCGGCGCGCTTGAAAACGAAAGGGAAAGCATTTTGCTGTTCTAGCAGTGACCTTTCTCCCCTGTGCCTTCTGGTCGTTAAGGAAGCAGAGCGATATCGCATCGCTAACGCGACGACATTTGCGTGACAGTGCAAGGCGCATGTCGCAGTTGATCTCAGATTGCGTCGAGCGAACGGCGCGGGGGATGCAGCTGACTGGTGGAACACCAGAATCCTTTCCCCTTTGCTTTCAAGCACGCCGCTTAATGGCACCGCCGTGCGTCCGGAAAGCGCTGCGGCCACACGCTCGTGTGTTGCAAGTCATACTGACCGCGATAGTATACCTTGCTCGCTCGTGCTGACCACCGAATCCGTGACCAGGCTCTAGCAACGCTCCCGCAGGAATCCCCTCGCGCGCAGGATTCACCGCAGCGATCGCCACATCTGGCGAGCAACTATTCGGTCATGCGCAATTGCACTGCCTGCGCGCGCAAGTAGGTGACTGGAATATAGTGGGCGCATTTTAAATGGCTAAATAAGGGGCAGTAGAGCCCTACAAGGTGTAAAAGTGGGGATGTCGTGACCCCGGACACGCCCCGGGCGCATTCGCCGAGTTCAGGCGGCGGGTCAGTAAACTGTGCCGGCACCTCTCCTTGACGAACAATGAGACCATGGACTGACACAGCTTATAACCTTATCATATATGTAGTAAATATTTGTGGCACATAATTACCGCATAGCCAGCACCACCGGTACAAGGCCTAAAAAAAAAAACACCCTTCTGAAATACTGGGTGGTCTCCGAGCACCTCACGTATTGATCACGACCGCTTCAGTGATGATGGATTGAAAGCTTCTTGCACGTGCGTCACGTTAGGGGGCGATGGAAGTATAGCCTCTCTCGTTGTAGCCCACCAATGTGCGCAAACAGTTTCCGAAGTCGCTGCAGGGAGTGCCAGCTTTGAAATTGAAACCGCACTCATCGGATAGTTCCAACCTGTTTGACGGCATTTACCTAGCCCACATCATGACAGTGAAATGACTAGAAGAATAAGAATGGGGTGGATCCGAGCGCATATTGCAGGTTCTCTCAGATCATGGATGGCAGTTTACCAACATCCCTCAAGCGAAAAGTATACAACAGCTGTATCTTACCGGTACTCACCTATAGGGCAGAAACACGGAGGCTAACGAGAAGGGTTCAGCTTAAGTTAAGAACAACACAGCGAGCTGTGGAAAGAAAAATTTCACGTGTAACGTTAAGTTTAAGAGAATTGGCAACTGTTTTGCGTCTGGCCGTTCCTGTGTCTTCTTTTAGTGTGTCTCTGCCATTCTAAGGAGGCAGCTGTCGTAAAAATCAATTTCCAAAAGCAGATTTCCAAGCACCTTGAAAGGAAAAAATTAGCCACCGTCGAAACTCAATTGGTAGAGCAGCGCACGCGACATGAGGAGGTCGTTGTTTCAGGTGACACCAGCGACATGTGGTTGTATTTTCTTTCACTTTATAATCAATTATATTTCGGGTAAAATAAAATAATGCGACAAATTTTTCGTTGACGAACACCCCAAAAAGAAAAAAGGCAGATACATTCCTTCATGCGTTCCTCGATTCAATCGTTGTTGGCTTTTTTATTTTCAATCAAAGACATTTTGGTTTGTGTTGGGTTGAGTGTGACTTATGGCCCTCGTAGATAATTGAATATTCTACCTCAAGGAGTTCAGGGAAGAGGAGTACTTTTTGGAGGGGTTGCATACGGATAAACCGTCGAGATTTTTTTTTTTTGCCAAAACGCGTCTCTTGGCGGGCTTTTGTTTGCTTAATACCCTTTTATTTGCTTATTGCCTACGCATTTCACTTAATCGTTCAAACGTTTTCCTCTTTTTTGCGTGTTTCTGCTGCACACGGCGCGCGCGCGCCCCTGTGTATTCCGACATCGCCTTCCTGTTTACAATTTTTTATTCTTTCTAGGTATCTGAGGGGAAACGAAACACATAGATATCTATGCGTTATCAATCAAGCCGCGCAATTATTGTGCTTCCTGGGCGACTGCAAAGCGAACACGAATGAATGAAAAACTCAAGAAAGACGCACACAGGACAGCGCTGACCTGTGTATTTTGTTATTGTGCTACGTTTACGCTGCGGTCTTCAAAAATTATAGGTTATGAACTGACCCAGTTGTCGATGATGTTTAAAGATAACGTTGGTCAAAGGTCTTAGAGTAAGAGAGAGAGAAAAAATTGTGCCTCCCATCCACGCTGTGAAGGTGGTTGGACAGCGAAGCTGTAAAATGACACCCAATTACCCGTTGCGACGTCACATGGACTGCCTCCGTGCTGAAATTCGACTCGCTTGACGAAGTCCACCACGTAGTGCGGTTTGAATAGGGAGACGACCTTGTCCTTCAAGATGTTGATGGTGGTGGTGAAGAGCCGATTCACGTATATGGCACACACCATCGGATCACGAGGTCCGACACATCGATCAGCCGTAACTCCTCGAGCGATCGCTCCAGCTCGTGACTGATTGCCTTGCACGCTTAATTTCTCGAGGAGTGCAACCAAACGGCTCCAATGTAATTCTGATGCCGTTAATTTTTTGCTTATTTTTAGGTTTGCTGTTTTCTTTTTGTCTTTTTTTAATTTCATATGTTTGCCTTCTTCTCTTCTTATTTTTCCTTTATTTTTATTTTTAATGTTTTTATATTATGACCACTTTATGATCAATACGATATGCGAATTTTATGCTTTTGAGTACTTTTCCACTCGGAGTAGCATGCAAGTTTTAGCCTGGCTTTTTTTTTTGCTGACGACGACATGAAAATTTCCTTGGACGGTAGAGGTATACAGCTTCGCCGTAAAAAGTCACTAAATGTTAATTTGCGTAAAAGATAACTAGAACCAGAAGAAGGCTTCCCATACTTTTTGCTCTTATGTATCCTTAGCAGCTTCTATCATACACTCGCTTCTAGAGATACGCTATTATTTCAACGGAACTGGAGCTGCAAGACGATCAACGACATCTAACGTTGGTGTGCACTCTTCTTTGATTAGCGGTTAGAATGACTTCTGGAGAAGAAAGACTATATACAATCTGTCTAACTAGAGCTCGTCGAAATCTGGAGGACATGATGGGCGGTATTCGTGCCTTTCATTAGTACTCTTTGTAAATTAGCCGCCTGGCGTGCGCTTCCATTTTATTATTTTGACTAACATTAAGACCTTTATCACGAGAAAATTCAATTGTAGCAAAATATGCTGCGCAAAAGATAACTGTTCTGGGATTAATTCTCAGCCACCAAGTATCTAAGTGTTACGAGCATGGCCTAGGTCTCAATGCCTTCCTTTAGGGGCTGCTGTCTAATTATCTTTGACGTGCACTTCTATTTTGTTAGTTTTGACTAGCATTAAGACACTTATCGCGAAAAAATTCAATTGTAGCAAAATATAATAAAACTTAAAAGGAGGACGCCGACCAAAAGTAAAAAAACAAAAAACAACAAAATGACGTTTCGGCTCCCGTACGGGAGCCTTGTTCACAATGAGACTGCTGCGTAAAATATATATGCTGCGTAAAATATAACATGTTCTTGGAAGGATTCTCAGCCTCAAAGTAACTAAGTGCAAAAGAGCTACTACTGGGGCTTGTTGGAAATGCATTCTTGAAGGTATTGGTGAGCGCTTTCTGTGTTTTTTGATAGCGCTCACAAATACCTTCAAGTATCTAAGTGTTACGAGCCATGGCTAAAGTCTCAATAACTTACTCTAGGGGATGTTGCCTAATTATCTTTGATTATAATCATACAAGATCAAGGCTCATATTTATTCTCTTTCATTAACTTTCTAGGTTTCCCTACGAATAGTACTGCATCATTGTTTGGCTCATCAGAGCGGGGAAAATACCTCAAGTGTCTATTTCTGGAAGCCGAGTGAGCGGTAATGAATGCGCAGCCTGTCGACTCGCTCTATACGAACATTCTAGGGTTTCCCGGTACAAAAGTTGGTCGGCACATCTGCTTCCACCACTCGTGCGTATTATTTTGTGGGACGGTTTCGGCCTCTACTTGTACGAGCGGGACAAGCGCAATACCCTGCCTTTGTCCTTTCTATTTATGCTTTCTTTGACATTTCCAAAGATCTTTTATGTTCCTGGAAGCGAACCCCTCAGCTCCCCAGCTCTGATACTTTGTCGTTTCCTCATGCAGTATTTGGTTGCAACGGTCTTAGCGGCGTAGAAAGACACTGCTATATGTGCTACCTACGCACTGACTTTATCGGCATGTGTAGGCGTACCGATAAACACTTGACGTAAAAAATAATTACCTTTTCGCTTGCCCCATAGGTCTCTTGAGAGTATTTTGAGACAAACGAAAACCCGAAACGTTTCTTTTTATGTCGAAAAAGTGTGCAACTGCCTTTTGGGCTTGTTTCGAGTTTCGCCCAATTCCAAATTTTAACTGCCAGGCCTCTGAGGTCCGTGTATAGGTCTTCAGATCCGAAGGAGGAATGCATTGCTAGCTCAATATAGTACTGAGGATCTCTCCATCCAAATTTAGGCTTAAATGAAAATCGATTCGATGGATCTTTCTGGCAATTCTGATGACATTTGTCCAGCAGCAAAGGCCGGATTGATTGCTGCGAAAATTTTGTTTAAAAATAGAACTTTTTCTACGTCCGCTCGATTCAAATATGTGGCGTCCAGACCTAAAACTACTTTTTGATCCCCATTTGAAATCAGGGGGAGATGTAGCCTATATTCAGGAGTCCGCGATGCGTAAGAAAAAAAATGTCAGCTGCACTTTACAAGTTTTACAAGTTTTTTACAAGTTCTCTAGCAAATACGAGCTCTATTTTCTGTTAAACTAGCGTATTTGTCATTAAAACGCGGTAATCTGTTGCCCGCAGGGTCACTTCGGTTTGTCCTCAGTGCTCCCTTAGCCTCCTGAGCCAGTTTCGCGTGGTTTGCGTTTTTTCCAGGGTCGAAGAGCTAAAGTTTTTATATAAGAAGAGCCGCGACAAGCATCGCTTCTAGCGCTCGAGCGGTGCTATAGAAAGCAAATGAAGCTAAATTTTACGACAGGTACTAATTTTAAGGCGAAAGCCTTTAATGGCTCACACTCGCGGTGACCATCCGTCCAGTCACGTGACCTGGCGGCGACCGTCCGTTCGTTACATCGCCATCCAGGTCACGTGACCTACCTAGGCACGTGGCCCAGGTCGCGTAACCTCGGTCACGTGGCGCCAAGCTCTTGCCAGCTGCTCTTCTCCTCTGTCGGGAAATGAATTCAAGCGCGGCAAATTCAAATCAGTGCAATGAGTCGCAGACGGCTTTCGCCTTCCCGCAGTTAAGAGATATCGAAGTGCCTCCAACGAATTTTTTTTAACAGGGTGCTTGCAAGCACCCCGCTTAAAAAAATTGTTTGAAGGCGCGCTCTGGCTAAGCCGCATACATATACAGCAACAAAGACGCAAGCACTGCATCGAAATGTGGTCGTCGCAGGCGAGACCCGAT
Organism: Amblyomma americanum; assembly: GCA_030143305.2. Taxonomy (NCBI): domain Eukaryota; kingdom Metazoa; phylum Arthropoda; class Arachnida; order Ixodida; family Ixodidae; genus Amblyomma; species Amblyomma americanum. Next base: position 171,767 of record JARKHS020011143.1, on the reverse strand, counting down.
TCGGCTACACCAGCACCCGAACGCAAAGTCACTCAGCCACAGATGTGAGCATGTTCATTCAGTTTTTCCGTGCTTCCGTGCGGGAAATCGAATTTACACTTCTTGCCGAAGAAAACCGAAGCGTAAATAGCCACAGAAACGTGACTGACACACACGATTCAGATGGATGTGTTTAGGCTGCCCTGTCGAGTGCATGCTTTCGGCTACCCATGCTCCGAAGGCTTAACGTCGCTGAATTCATGCTTATAAATTACAGCGCAAAAAAAAAAAATCGACCAAGACCGCATAAAACCGCAACACTCACATTGCTTCACGCTTTTCAAGCACGAACTAATACGAACTTCTCGCCTCTCGATCTTGCTCTGATTAGCGCAAAGAGAACCTTTAAATTGCTTCCAAACCTAATTTGTGCGGCTTTCCTGGTGTCGTAAACGTCGGTCTGCTGCAGCATAGCTAGGTAGGAGCTGCCGATTCTCGTGCCAAGTAGCAATTCCGCTACCCTCTCCTCTCTTAAAAGGCTACCATTTGCCCTGTTCTTTTTCTGCGGCCAATGTTTGTGGGCAAGGAACCCGGTATGTCAGAGGAAATTTACGAAACGCGCTCGGCTAACTGCCGGAAATCAGATGAAAAATTTTCCACCCAGAGCACGTTAGAACGCGGCTCACGTAAGGAGCATCTCAGTGGAGCAGCTGTCGGAAGAGTGGAAACAACAAATTTACCTTAGGCCGAAAACGGATGCTAGTGCCTGCAGTATATAGTGTCGCAGACCGGCCTTGAGTTAGCGCAAAACGGCCTTTGCGATAAGGACTAATTGGCAAGGAATTTTAGCTCGTTGGCGCCGCAGTATGGGCGTCCGCATGCACTTAAAGGCGCAGACGTGAACACAGGGAAAGTTAGAGGCGTTAATAGTGACGTTAAGCCGGTGACATACCCAAGAATTCGGGACAAAAGCAATTTTGAAGGAAAAAATGTTCATGAGCGCAGCTTTTTCATATATTCTAATATCTCGCTATAAGAACCAATATTTCCGCGGACCTTCCGTCGGCCGGCTGCCATTCTTTTGCTATAGACGAAAATGTTTCCCATTGGTGTTCTATAGCAGTCTTAATTGCTCGATGCAGGAGATGTAAATGTTTTAAACGAAACATCTTGCTGCATATCGGAGGAATGAACCAATAGCTTCAATATTTCTCTACCAGTACTTACAGTTTTCCAATATTCAGAATTTTTGTCCAAGAATGTTGGTTTTGCACCACATGAGAAAAGCAGCGATGCCACCAGTGCCTTGCTGAAATGACAGGATAGGTGGCCCTTTAAGATACACGTCTAAATCCAGGCTCATTTCACTACCGGTGCACGGATGTTTGCCGCTCTTTCTTTCTGCTAAAGTGTTATTGAGTGTAACGCGTACTTTCAGGGTACATTGCCTTCTGACTTACCGAAGTATCAACGCGGCATTAAAACGTTATTCATCATTATCATAAGCCTGACTGCACCCACTGCAGGGCAAAAGCCTCTCCCATGTCTCTTCAAAAACCCTGTCCTAAGACGTTATTCGTTATTCGGAGCTTCCTGAGCCGCCGGAGCTACGCGGCTTATTGGCCGCGGCGATGGGAGCTGTCAGACGTCTGGAAAAACCTAACAAATAACCATACCTGAACTTGTATACGCAGGTACGAACGACGGAGGAGGGGGCGAGCATAAAAAAGGTCGCCAAGAAGGGCTCGCCAACTTTCGCGCGTTTTTGTGGGTTCTCTGCTGCGTGTAGAATTGTATTACTTGGCTCAGATTTTCATGACAACACAATGCATGCAGTGGTTGAGCGAGCGGATGTGCTCTCCTAACAACGTGTTTCAGAGGCCCCTTTAAGGTTTGTTATTTAATCTGCTGGCACACTGTCTTATCAGTTAAGTTTGTTTGCATATAGGGCGGGCCATTACGCTTTAGAGGTCGCCTAGGAGGCAACCGCAGCCACATTTTTTAAGAGACTTCCAGAAGCAGTAAGCGGCGGCGGCAGCGTCCGGCCGAGGCCAAGGTCCGTTCGCCGCTGCTTCTTCTTCTTCTTCTTCACCCCAGGTATACAGCACATACCCACGCGGGGGGATTGGCCAAGGTGTAGTAGAATAAACAAAGAAGTTTCCATGGAAGATGACGACAAAATTGTAGCACCAATCGTGAATTTCGAAAAATTAATGAATAAAAACAACAGAACAATATTGACAGTTAAATAACAGACAGCATTTTGGTGAAAAAAGAAGAGCTCGTAAACTTTAAAAGAATTAGCACATCAACCTACCAGTTGCTACCTACCGCTGCTTGAGCCCACCGCTTCATCTTCCTTTCGCATGCTCCGGAGGTGGCGCTACAGTGCGTGTCTAGGACAGGCGCCCTCTATCCCTTGCGGACGATTGTACAACCCCCGAGACATTCCAGAGGGAAAAAAGGCGTGCTGGAAAATCGAGGTCTCTGCTGCAGGTCGCTTACTGTCAACGTTCATTTCATTCATTGGCCAGGTGTACGTGTTTTACATATTTCTGGTGACCCTCTCGTAAGCTTTCGGCTAGGCAAAGAGCAAAGCATGATCACACTGGGGTAAAATGCCTGTAACTTCTAAACTAGGTCAACTTCTAAATTCATCGCCTTTCCGCCACCGCTATCTCGTGAATCTGGGAACAAAAGCGAATTGAGAAACTGCGTTCAATTTCTTCCAGTCTGCGTGATGGACGCGCAAACAATTCGAAGATAGTGCCAGCAAGAGTTTTATTTAAGATATGACGTTACATTTTTCCTACAGAGCCAATGGGAAAAAGTTAACTTCGCTGGCGCTTTTCATTCGCACCTTTTTTCAGTGCCCCCCCCCCCACGGCCTTTCCTTGTTATGCTCTAGTTGTGTGCAAAATTTTCGAAATTAAGCATTCGCTTTTTTTTTTAAAGTTAATTTCACCCAAACTTTGTTTTTGTTAATTCTGGTCTACTTAGAGCCGATATACCCAAATCGCATGGATTGTTGGGACGACAGCCACGAAATTACAAAGAAGAGGATATAACCATTGCGATTCATTCATTTCTTTTATCAAGCACTGCGGTGATAAACGATGTTCTGAGTCATAACTATTCATCGATGATAGTGCGTGAAAGAAAACTGGCCCCTCAGACGAGAACTGCCACAAGGCGCAACACGGATGAGTACACTCGAAGCCGGTTAGGAGTAAACTGCATCTCACGCTTTCTACACAACGTAATAATGAAATAAATAACAGAAGCGAAAAAAAGCAAGGACGAGGCCTTCCCTATTGATGTATGCCACCCTAAATTGAAATTATTTCGTTTTGTCACGAATATGCTTTGCCCGCTACCACCTTGCAATGACGTGTTGTTGGGAACTAATGAAGTGAGAACGAGAAGATTAGGAGATGAGCGCCTGAAAACCAGCGAATGATGCTCAAGAAAGACACCTGGGCTCTACTGCAGGCTGGCCAATGCCTTTTCAAGGTGATATTATGCAAAGATATGTTCCCTATAAAATCAAATCTTCTAGTTTGGCCCTTTACACTATAATTGCCCTGTGTGCGTTCAGTTTCTTACAAAATACGTTGCATTTGTCAATAAGCACTCGTCAGGTATAATAGACATTACTACGCTTTTCTATTCTATTCATCAAAGAACGCATGCCTGGTATATGAAGATATCAGGCTGAAAAAAGAATTAGTTGCTTTCCGAAATATCGCAGATTTTTCCCAGCGCTTAGGCAAGGAAATCAAAAAAAGTAACCCATAAAAAAAACACAAATATTTCTTCCCGTCAAGCGTTTCTTTCATGTCCGCATTATTCGCACTCGCATCAGGTTTCACATTATATACATGCACTGAACAGCGAACTTAGAGACTTCGCGAAATTATTCAGGCACGAATTAATATGCACGAGCAGCGAATGCACATATGCCAAGCAGTTTCGACCCGGGAAGCCAGAGAAGGTTCCCTTCGTGTGGAGCAATTCGGAGCTCTTCGCAATCGCGGACGCTTACTTGGCTTCAAACGATTTGCTTCTTCTCAGATATTTCCCTTTCTCTAGTACGGCGCATATGTTTGTACAGAGAGTAGGGAAACACGGAAAGTCCAAAGTCAAGGTCAAATGTGCGCCTAATTTCGAAAGAGATTATTTGCAGTCTAATCAAAGAACATTAGCGGAGAGCTCAGACAAACCGCTCATGTCTTGTTCATTGCTTTCAATGCATAATTATCTTGGAACTGAGAGCTACCTTCAGATAAATATATATAATTTCCCACTTCATGTTTCTTCATATTTCTCCTTTTCGACGTCAAGAGTCCTGATAAAAGTCAGCGAAAACAAAATGATAGTTTGTTCCAGATCGTTATTGACTAGAGTCCCGCCACAGAAAAAGAGTCGACCGCCGGTCAGGTTAGACAGCTCTAGTAAGAGAGAATATCGGTCGTTTTACCCCTCGTGACATCGTTCCAAACGCCAATCAGACACGATAATTGTGCACCGAGGCTATAAATGCTCTCAATCCTCTTATGCAGCCCCACGTATGTTGCAACTATATAGCACAATCTGCCGGCTCGCGTCTTTGAGAAATCTGCCTCTATTCATGTTTTTTTTTTCATGTAGGAACACCTATACAATTCTTTTTTCTTTCTCAGACCAGAGACGAATGATTTTTTTCATTTGTTGCTCCTTGACCGATTTTCACGAAGCCCAATAATACGGCGGCTCGATGACACAAAGAGCCACATGTGCCTCGTTTCTTATCAGATATTCTAGCGGGGAGGTAACTCGGGCGCCAGACTGATAGGCAAAAAGAAAATCTTGCTGAACTGCTTCTGATGCGAAACTCGCGCTGAGAAGAGGTCTAAAGCAAGTCGGCATCGAGGAAATCAAGAAGGGCATTGAGCGGTCGCCGAGGTGGGCAGCACCAGTGCTCTTGGCCGAACGGAAAGTCGAATAAGAAGTTTCCAGATGCCGGGCCTGCGAAGAATCTCGGACATGGCAGAAGCATTCGCGCGTGGTTACGATTCCTCAAGACCGGCCTCGATTAGGCCGCGTGGCAGTGGCGATAATGAAAGAATAGAAGAACAAAAAGAGAAAAAAGTCCAGAAAATACTTACGCAGGGTAAGGCCGCGGTAGTCTGAAAGGTGATATCATCTTCCAAAGCAGACACCCCGAAGGTATATCGAACGAGAACGCCGAAAATGAAAAAGGTCTGACGTAAACTGACTATGGTAGAGAAACCGAAAGGCTTATCGTAAAACCACCCCCAGAAGCAGCCCCCGTCTGTAGAAGTAAAAAGCTATGCTCACCAATGCTTTGCTAGCGTCGCAGTGAAGTGACGGCAGTCAGGCAAGCAGGAAGACGTACCGCGAAAAAGGCTTTCATATCGAACTCTATTAGGCTGACTTGCGCCCACAAACTTAACTCGCTGGCGGTGGTGGTAGCAATAAGCGCGCTCGGAAGTCGTCGAAGAATGCCAGCCGGTCTCGGCCTTGCTCAAATTAAAGCTCACAACGAACTTACGATATGCGGCGTGCGAACTTACCTCTACAGTCTCGAACAACGCAGAATCCGTTCTGCCTAAACACCGTTTTGTCGGACGTTTATTTTTGTTGTTGTTGTTGTTGTGGCAACATTGCGACTTAGCCCCAGAAAACTTACTGTTTGAAGAGGTCCTGTTTTTCAAGCAAGCCTTTACCGCAGGCAAAAACAGAAGTATCGGTCGAACACCTTGCTGCCTATAGCTCTGACCCCAGAATCCATGTTGTGGCGGTGGAGTGTGCTGAAGAAGTCGTCGAGGGATATGTACTCTGGATCATTCAACCTCAACGCGATCTCTTTGCACCTAGCTATTTCCGATGAACAAAATGTTTGTCAATCAAGAAAAGAAAATCATCGAAAGTGGGGCCGTCACCTGCCCCCGCGTCTTATAAACACTGTGCGCAATGTTTCGCATGCCGCGCTGCCTTATCAAAACCAGCACGACACGCGTCCTCTGCAGAGGCGCCAAAAAACGCCGCAGTTTTAATACCGGAAGCGCTTTGAGGCTAGTATCACCATGAGCATCCATGCTTGTTTCTAAACTGCAAAACAATGCATAGGTGCGATCAGTGGAAATAACTCTAGTTGCATCTTGCGTCACAAAGTGATAAAGCCGCATGCCGGAAGCATTGAGCTTGAACAAATAACCGTTACAGAGATTTCCAGCACTAGGAGTGAACGCTGGAATAAGTGCTGGTATGTAGCAGTGTCAAAGTGTTGCACTTTTTACTACCAAGAACCATGAGCCTTTTACTCAAACAAAATGGCTTTGGAGTAAGAGTCGAATTGATTGTAAATAGCCGTCAGTTCAGGTCATCGGAATGGTTGGAGCATGGATTCTGTTGCTCATTTTCATTTAGTTGAAGCTACAGCAGAGTAAAACGGCGATGCAATAATTACCTATTGTTCGACCATGTCTAACATTCTTGGACAAAAGCTTTTAATAATGAAAAATTACAAGAGACTGTTATAGAAATATTGAAGGTAATCGTGGATGCTTCCTATGTGGAGCAAAATATTTCTTTTAAACTTTCTACATCGCTAGCATTGAGCCGTAGAGACTGCCATTGAACCAATAGGGAACGCACTTGCCGATAGAAAAAGCGTGAATACCAAAAAAAAAATGAAAGCCTGCCGACGGGAGATCTGCGGATATATGCATTGTTATAGGGAAATCTTACAAATAACTGTATATGAAAAAATGCGTTCATAAATTCTGTCCTATCTAAAAATGCTTTTATCCAGAATTGCGAGGTATGACCCAGGAAAAATCTTCCATGCCCAGGCTAAGAACAAGAACGTATGTCTTCCGTGATTCGCACGAAAATAATCTACATGCAAATATAAAATAATATGAGTAGGTAGACGTAGGCGACTCATGCAAACAATCTGGCATGGTCCGTGGCCGTTTCACTCACACAATCTGGCAAGCGACGGAGGTACTGTCGTTCGCTCACGTGAATTTATCTAACGCCTTGGTTTAAACACAGTTCGATCAAAAGTACAGCACGCGATATTAGACCCCCCCCTCCCCGCTGGTCCTTTCAATAGCCAAGGCTTCCTTGCCATCTATATTGCAATGAGCACAAGTAAACAAGTAATCGGGGGCTGATTGCCACATGATGAGAACATGATGGCATAGCCAGCTGTATCTCTTTGACCGTAAAGCACGTCCAAGAATGCCGCCCCGCACCAGCGCGGTTGCAATGTAGACGCAGACAGGAGTCGTTCACCTCTGATCTTCAAGTTCTGCACAGCAAGCTACGGGGCTACATGCCGCGGGTTCTTACAGCTAGATATGAGGGTGTGCCCTCCGGGGCAGGCCGGGAAGATGCCCTCGGTGGGAAGGGCGAGTGAGCGACGAGATTCAAAGGATAGCCCGTATCGATAAAGATGCCTTTGGACGCACCCTGCGAGCTTAGCAGGAGCACTTGGAGAGCACACTGAGACATCCCTACTGTTTTGGTCAGCCTAGGTGCTTGCCATCGACGACCGTTGTCGTCGACACTTGCTTGAAACCTGCCCTTGTGCTCGTGAAAAGCCAAGCGAAGACGCTGCGCCCTGAAGCCCGAGACAGCTCTGAGACTGCCGCGCACCGTGAACGAGAGTATGCCATGGGACACAAGCGAAGAAAAGGAGCCAAAGCAAACATTAGGGAGCAATTCCCAACGCGCCTCCTTTTACCCTTCAGTTGACCGGCCCCGCCAATCCCTCATAGTAATTTGATCGGCGCAAATGGAAGCGTGCCTTTTGCGGCAGCTGGAAAAGAGTGCCTCTGAGTGGCCGTGTCCGGCAAACTAATTATGGTTTCTTCTCATCTTCAGACACAGAGCTAAAGACGCCGCACAAAGAAGACGGAAAGCACGAGCGCTGTCTTTCTTTTGTCCCGTATTTCACGCTGTTCCTCAAGGTCAACTCAACTGTCTACCCTTGTGCAATATATTTCTTTCCGTATTTCTATATTCTTTACTGTAGGTGATCATCCCGAATTCCTGACAGATTTGTTATCGAAAACCTTTAATCAGTATTAAACGCGGGTAGGATCAAAGGTAAGATTGTTTCACTGACTTTTCCTGTGATTGGAAACGAGCACATGACGACACGTCACGCGTGATATCAAAGAAAGAAACAAACAAACAAAAATCGGGGCGTAGCTGGTACCTCTTCATGCTTGTAAGCATGATCCCGCATCTTGCTGCAACTGACTAACTTGTGCACACATTTTCTACAAATAAAACTCTAAGTCTAATTTCTAGGGCTTTTTCTGCTCCATCGTAAGCGCCTCCTTATGAGCACAACAGTGTGGCAACGGTTGCTCCCGGTACCTCCATTTGCTCTTGCCTTTCTATAGTACTTTTTTTTCTATTTAGCCTAATTGCATTTCTCCTTTTGTTACCGAGCAATGCGATACAATGGCGAAAATTCACGATAGGCGCGCTCGACTACGCACAAGCAATTAGGTTAGCAATTAGCCCTTCGGTCGACGTTGGAATTCTGCGCACGTAAGCAGCTCCGCAGCACCCGAGTAGAGTAGTGACTTTGAGAATACCAACAGAAATAATCTAACGTCTGAAATGTATGTTAATGACTGCGCTTAGCGGAGCACATTTATACTGAATGCGTGGGAAGACCGGCACTTTCGTGGAGGGCTAATTGGCAAGGAACTGCGGGCTGTTTTCGCCGCGAAACTGGTAACGGCTGACCGCGGAAAAGGCAGGCTGGAATATAAACTGCAATGCGAGAAAGCCAGTGGTAATGGTGGAAATAGTGCACTGGCAACTAAGCAAAGAAGAGGAAAGAGCACCACTACAGGGAAGTGCAGCTGTTGTGCGAAATGAATCCTGCAGCTAACAATCCAGCGTAAGTTCGCGCATTGCGGTGAAGGCCTCGAACAGTGTCAACAGTGCTGTCGCTGGTTGATGAGGCAAAGGCGCTCATGTCCGACGTTCTGGGACAAAAAATTTGAATATTGAAAACTTGTAAGATACTTTTATGGATATGTTGAAGTTAATGGTCCATTCTTTCGATGTGTAAAAAAAATCTTTTTTTAACGTGTTTCCATTGCTCGCATCGAGCAGTTAAGACTGCCATAGAAAACCAATGGGGAACGCTTTTGACGATAGCAAAAACGCTAATAGGAAAAAATAGTTCAAGACTGTCGTCGGATGATTGGCGGATATATTGATTGTTATAGTGAAATCTTACATTATATAAGATAACTCCGTTCATAAACTGTTTCGCTCAAAAATGCTTCTGTCCAGAATTATTCGGTATGCGTGCGGCATTCAAGGAATAGCGTGAGGTGTTGCATCTCGTGGCCACTTGCTAGCGATGCTGTCCTGTCCACCGTGTCTTGTCACACTATAGTAGGCTTCGTTATGGCGGAGGTGAAGCATGCCATGACGCCAACGACTGCTGAGCATTGAGAGAGACAGAGAAGATGGCGTTTCTTTTTTAATAGATGAACATGGTCGATATGAAAGCTTCAGTCCTCCAGTGAACTGAGGCTCCTTACCAACCTTGTTCCTCTTGTGTTTTTTGTGAAAGTTCAGGAACAGAACTCTCGTAGCGCCCATATCTCATGACAAAACACAATCCGACGCACCTGCCACCTTGGGCTAACACTCAAACAGATGGACACCAGGCCTCTCCAGGCCTCAGCATTCAGCCATTGATGAACAGACTCTGTGACCAAGATTTACTCGGACGTCGCAGGGTGGCTGCCCGCCCTTATCGACTGCAACGACACAAAAAGCTCTAATTGGAGAAGTGCGCTGTTTAACTGCTCAAGTCAGGGTGGATTCACGCGAGACAGAGGGGTATAAAGGTTGACAAAGGCGGGAAGGACGGCACTATGTGCAGTCAGTCAATCGCGCTCTAATTGGCTTGTCCGAAGAACTCCGCGATCCCGACATGGGGGCTACAGCATAGCGGGCTCGGTCGTGCCGTGGTAATGCATACGGTAAACGGTTGCCGTCATGCGTCGCTTGACGGAAACACAGTGCAGCTAGGGCTTTTGGCTGCGTACCGCACCTAAGTAATACTAACATCACAAACACTCTAGCCTTCAATTTACTCCACGTGGCTTTGAGTGGAAGTTGGCTTTGGGATAAGTTCAGCAATACTAGCGTTTTTTTTAAGCGAGTTCTTCCCAACTTCTAATTAAGCTGCCACCACAAACATCTCTAATCTAATTAGAAAATCTGGCGCAGACTCCAATCCCACTCGCATTCCTGCCCGGAGGTATATGGGTACATTGTCCCCGATCAAATCGTTCGCACTGTAAACTCTGGGGAGACCTACTTACCCTAGATCATATACATTACAAGACTGCCCGGGGGATCCCCCTTCTTCGGATATCGTGGCTCCTCCCTCACTCAAAGCATGAAAAGATGTGCTGCTCCACTCGGACTAAGCCTACCAAGCAAGGGAAGGCTACCGCGGGAGCCAAAGAGGTCGCCGCCAGCCATCAACTGACGTCCATCTGGCACAACTCCCTACCCACTAATCCCACCTTTTTCGCCGATGAATAAATGTTTTGTAGCGATAGCTACACTACGCTAGCACTCCGAGCCTTCAGTGTGGCAACCGTTGAGCTGCTTGACCGCCCTTGAGCTCCGTGGCGGTGCCGTGGCTGGTCATGTGGTTGGTCACGGGGTGCGGAGCAGCTGCCGGTGGCGCGGCACGCCGGCGAAACCGAGTGGGGGGAGCGGAGAGGGGGGAGAGTGCATCCACGTCCAGGGACGGAGATGAAGGAACGTCCAGCGAAACGAAGCGGCGAAAGATTGACTTTGCAGTTCAACTGAGCAAGTTCCACTCGGCCACCTGTAGCTATCGCGCTACTCCAGGTTTAACCAGAGCTAAACCACTGCCATTTTTTTTCACTGGCTCCCTCCAGCCTCATTTTTCAGCATGAAATGTGCGCGGATGCAGTCAATAAAGCTTCTGTCAAACTGCTCTAAATATCTCACGGACTCTTGTGAAATCCACTGGTACTGGTGTCATAACAACAATCCATGCAAAGCTGGTAAAACCTGACATAAAACCGTCGGCAACGCCCTGGCGCTTGAGCCACGACCTCACCAACGGTCCCGCGCATTTGAACGAAGTAATGGTTCTAGCGACGCGCTTCTGGATAAACGACATAACAGTACGGGAACCACACTAATTTTTGACCATTTTATGTCTGCTGCTACTTCATGTTATCACGTATTGTTCGTACCCTGAAGCGCTGAAGCCTTTTAACGTGGTTGGTTAATGAAGCCATTCAGTGAATGGAACAAAAGGGAAAGCACAGGGGACTAGCATTGCGACGTCTCGCGGTGTCCGTTTCGGTCTTGCCACTGGTTTTGTGTTCCCTTACGTCAGTACGCAATTTGGAACACGGGAGAGTTTTGCAACCTCCGCCTCAATGCACTGGACCATGGACTGCGCCTTCGTCTTCCACGTAACTTAGCACGTCGCGAAGCAACATTGTTTTGCCGTTTATGGATCGGCGTTGCTTTTACCAACCACTATGCTTTCCGGATGGGGATGGCCGACAGTCCTGCCTGTGAAAGCTGCGGTTGTGAGGAGACCATCGCTCATCTTCTCTGTGAGTGCCCTGCATTTGCGAGTCCAAGACATACACTGTGTTGTGCCCTGGACCGCCTAGATCCTCGCCCATTAACAGAGCAAAAGATCCTCGGTCCGTGGCCACAGCAGTCGACTGCCTTCAAGGCATACAAGGCACTCTTTGCCTACTTGAGAGCGACTGGATTGAGTGAGAAATTGTGACAGCTTTGTGCGTGTGTGTGTGTGTGTTATGCCTTTTCCCCTTCTCTCTTCCTCCTTTTTAGTCCCCTAATTCCTATCCCCAGTGCAGGGTAGCCAACCGGAACCCCTTTCTAGTTAAAATCCTTGTCTTTCTCTCCTCCTCTTTTTCTGTCTATCTACCTACGTCAGTACTCAAAAGCAGAAACAAAGAAGCTCTTTCCTTTCTGTCAGAGACTTCCTGTTTTATCCCCCTGCTTTTCGTTAGAGGCATTTTTAAAATTTTACTCGCAGCTTTTTCGTACCGAAGTACTGCCATAGTTGTTTAGGTGTGTCGCGTGCGTGATGGCCTATCCCATGCCCGCACATTTCACCGATATATTACTGCATGCAATTTTGTACGCCTGCGGACATCGAAAAAGACCCTGGGTTTTCTTTGATCCATTGGGAGAAAAAGTAAGTCGTTTACTTGGTAGAAACCTCAAAATGACGTAGATGGACGTATGTGGGAAGAAATGATGATATAAGAGAGCATATAACTGCTTTCTTTGACTTCTTGTGCTCAATGTAACAGGGACGAACAGGTCGATGCTTTGCAGGAAGCGAACGCCGTTCAAAATTTCAATAGCATTACGTATTTTGTCAAGCAATGAGAAGATTGGAGAGCGCACCTTGTGCGTTCATAGTGAAAAATAAGTTAATTCAAGCAAATAAAACAATATCTCGCTCTACTAGAGCAGAGGATCACGTAAACGCGGTACGCACTTTCGTCTTGGGGAACAGTTTTCTCTTCTTTGCATATGCTTCTCAGCTCTTTCCTGCTTGGATAATCTATCCAAATGGTTTGGGGAAACAGTGAACGACTGAGATGGTAGGCAGGGTATTCCTATGAATTAATGCGTTGAATATCGTCAGGGAGAAAACAAACTGTGCACCACTACTCCTTCATACGACGCGTTTTCTGCATGATCATTGGACTCTATGCTTTGTGCTTTCATCTTGGTACACTGGCATTAACACAATTTTCGAGTTCATTGCTCGAACTGTTTGAACTCGCCTATAAATTTTGTTTGAAAGTCTGGAATGTGTTTAAGGTGGCCCGCCGCCCTGACGACATTTCAGCCGAACGCTGATTAGAAAAAACCTTACGTAGCAGCATACATCTGGGAGTCAGGTCCTATCACATTTAGTTCGAACGCATTTAAAATTAACTCTAGCGCGAGCATATCCTCTTAAGTAACTGCGAAGGAAATTTTATACTGTTAGAGCATCCTCAAGCACCCAAAAGCTTTTATAACAGCATTTATGGCACAACGCTTCCGTCTTAACCCCTAAAGACCCTCCAAAAACTACATTAAATGTTGAATGAGGCCGAAGGCACATGAAGAATGCAAATTTCCGCAGAACCGCATGAAGATGTCAAGGTCAATACTGGGAATGGAATGATCGATGTAGAGGCAGCGGACAGCTGCTCCCTCAAAGGACAAAAGACCATTTCAGAAATGCATGCCTCATTATATCGCCTATTTCGATTTTTTCGATTATTTTTCCAATATTTCCATTATTTTTTCATTCTTCGTTGTACATTTTCATTTTTTTTTTCACACGCCTGATTAGTTTAACGAGCCTACGTGCACAGCAACCAGCGGTAGGAATTACACACAATATCATGTCTGCCCCCTCCGTAGGATTGTCACGAACAAAAAACGTAATCGTAGGACCGTTCAGCCCATGGTTTCAAGACATCGTGTATGGGGCTCGTTATAAACGTGGTGTGTTTTTCCCGAACGTAGTTTTCTTTTCTTTTTTGGTCAGGTGCCGCCTCTGTTATCGGATGCCGTGTATGCTCCTTGTTCCTCCGTCTTCCCCTGCTTTTAGTTTGATAGGGCTCCAACCTTTTGTCCCGCTCGACACTGCTTTGTGATAGGAGCACCAGCTTTTCGGAAAACTATTTACTACTGTCTTCTTTTTTTGTTATTGTTGAGCAGTGTTTGACAAGGATAACGACCCAGAAATATTAATCCTACTAGGGACAAAAGAAAGCGAAAAAAAAGCGGAGACAGGCATCCACATGCTTCTTATAATCAATACTTTGCACTGACCGGAAGCATGCTGGGGAGGGGGGGGGGGATTACTCTTATCAGAGACCAACATGATCCGAGATGTGTGCAATGAGGAATACTAGTTTGACGCCGCTCATTGAAGCCTCGATAAACGGTTTGCGTTCACGTATTTTCTCTTGTCTGACATCGATGTCGAGCTAAGTCTGTGAAATAGTCGTTAGAGTGAGAGAGAGGGAAGAAATAAGGAGCTCGTTTTAACTGTTGCTTCAAGAGTAAGCCTTACGTAAGTTCAGTGGCTTCGTTATAACTATGATGGGGACCACTTATACCGTATGCTTCCGCAGTACAAAAACAAACAAACAATGCCAATGAGCCTTCATATTCAGAGCATGCAAGTTCGAAGAAGCACAAATCGCTTCGGAAGCGCCCAGAGTGTCCCTAACGACGCCTGTTTGAGCCTTGTTGGGTTCCTTTCCTTGCCGCTACTTCTATGCGTTCCTTCCGCTGTGTCCTGTTTGTGCGTTGCTATAAAGAAGGCATCATTCTTCGATTACTAGAAATTGCGCGCAGTGTCTGTACGAATCATTTTGGCTCGCGGTGTTCGTAAGGAGGTGCACTCAACACGACTAGGCAATGTAGTATGTCGAAGTCGCAAGCTGTGGCCCATATTTGTGTCTTTTATTCTAACCGTTTTCGTCGTTCAGGAAGCGGATGCACATACATTCGGAGCCAAATTCGTTTTAGAAATCAGTGAACATAAAATAAGCTACGGCTTCTGACAACATAAAAAAAAATGTGAGCGCGTCACACTAGACAGGCACATGTAACACATTAATATACCACTTAATTTGCGTAGGTGTATGCATATGAAATGGTACAAATACCTGTTCCTATCTATTTCACGCTCATCAGCTGACAACTTGAAGAACGTTTTATTTTCGGTGAATGATAAATGGTATTGTCACTCATAAATGCGTTCGCTCCGAAATTAAGTTCACAATAACAAAAGGTAGGGCCTTTAAAATGCGTTGTCAATATCTGATACTCGCGACATAATCATCATAGGCTCAATTAGGTACTTATTCAGTTTTCTCTGTCGGTGGTATTTTCACTGATGTATAGTCTCCCGCTTGATATTGATGAGTGGACGTAAAATGAAACTGCTTAATTATTCTTCCTGCGCGATATAGCCAGTGTCAGTTTTGTACTTTCATCCACATTCTTTTATGTGCAAGTTCTTTTTTGCTGCCTTCGCTGATTCTGTTTTCATTCTCTTCGTAGACATACTGAAAGCATTCGCCATATTCTTGCATGCGACTTATACTTCGAACTCAAGTTAAAAATTTTGGTTTGAAGGCCCAAGCTCACAGCCAGAACCCTGTGCAAGGGGCAAAAGAACACCAATTTTTACGTCACGCCGGCGAGGTCCGTTTATCCTGAAAGGCTTCGTATTTTTGTTTAGCATGGATTTCACGTTTATTAATTTTGCCCCAAATGCTGTCTCCAAGTGCGTACTTAGGTGTAAACGTACGATAAGGGCTTTGTTAAAGGGGCTCTGAAAGGGGCTCTAATAAAGCTGTAGTATGCTTGCGATGTTAAAGGATGCAACTTCACTAATATTATCCAGCAAGGATTTTTTTAATGCGTTTTGTAGAAGATCAGTTATCTGTTGTCAAAATTTGAATTTCAGGTTCTTCTCGCTTTTCCCTCTCCTCTCGTCACTTTTTTCACGCTGTAAATTCAGCGCTCGTCCACCAGCGCCCCCCCCCCCCTCCGGAGGGGGGGGGGGGGCGGAGCTTCCTGACCCGCCGGAGCTACGCAGCTTACTGGTCGCGGCCATGGTAGCTTCCTGACGTCTGAACGAATCTAATAGCCATCTCCCAACTTGTATACGCAGGTGCGAGCGATGGTGGAGGGTGCAAGCATAAAAAAGTCGCCGGGAAGGGCTCATCAACTTTCGCGCGTGATTGTGGGTCCTCTGCTGCGTGTAGAAGTGTATTGTTTGTCTCAGGTGTTCATAACAACACAATTCAGTGATTGAGGTAGCTGATGGGCTCTCCTCGGAAGGTGTTTCAGAGACCCTTTAATGTTACTGCCTGACGAAAAACATTGAGGCCCTCGGATATTCACTGGAGATAAAGAAAGCGCGTGGCCACATTATGTTGTTGCTTTGTCTGCTTGCCGGTGTAATTACACACGAAAAAGTGCCGCCAAAATTCGGCTCCTGGCTTCGCTTTGTATCTTGCGACCAAGAACTCGCCTTGGCCGTGCTATCCCAGAAGCGTCTGTCATATGTCACTGGAAATAAACGAAAGTGCCAGGCTGTGCTGCCTGATCTATATCAGTCCTAGAAACGCGCACCTCCGCACATTGGAGGTAGAGAACACTCCTTCACAATGGGGCTCCCGAATACCGACTCCCGAATCGATCGGTTCGGAGGCTCACGACGGGAGTATAGGCGAAGGAAGTGGAGAAGTGGGAAAAATCAGGGAAAGTAGGCGGCACATAGTAACAGCTACCCAGCGGCAGTGAACAGGAAACAGGAAAGATAAAGGTCTTTAGGAAAAAAATTCCTCGCGGTGGGTCTATTCACAGTCACCAAAGGTCGACAGGGAAAACCTTCCAGACAGGTATGGAGAGCCTGGCAGCAGTGGATCGACTCACTCCAGAAGAACAGACAGGCGGGGAACGGCTCAGCGGCTCGCTCTTTCCTCTCCCTCCAGTCGTGCTAGAACGCTGATGTACACCGGGTCTCGAGAAGCTCGTCAAAATAAATGGACCAACAAAAAAAAAACGAAGAAGCTGGTGATTGTATAGACCTCTTTGCCCTTAACAAGTCACTAATGGGCAAGACCATTTGAGCTGAGCGGAACCGTGTCCGTGGGTGTAGGACGCTACTGAGTAGTGTGTGTAACTATACATAGCTTTCACTGACTTGTGCATTCTGTGTCAACAGAGTGGATTCCAGAGTAACGCTCGCGTGCGTGAATGGAGAGTAGCTCCTGCTAACAAGGTGCCATAACAAGCTGCTAACAGGCGCGTCCATTTGAGCCGAACGACAGCGGGTCTATAGATAGAGGCCGCATCCGGGTAGCGCATATATAGCCTGCATTCACCGACATATTCTGTGTCAACAGGCCTAACTTGAGTCCAGAGGAACGATAATGTTGCGCTCCTGAATACAGACTGCGGCCCTATCGTGCAGTCTAGGTGGTGCCCTAAGTATATGCGAGCCACGAATAATATCTTAGGCACGTGTGGCGGCAGTTCTTCAAGAGCCACATAGTAAAAATGCATTAGATACATTGGGTGCGATGCCAGTAGAGTGCACTGTGTTTCTAAAAAACCGGCTTCCTCACTGGCCGTCTCCTGCTCTCCATACATCATCCTTGCTCTAGCAAGGTGAAGAGGACCGGATGTAAGCGGTCGCAACAAAATGCAGATCCTAATCCCATTTGATAATTATAAGCGCTAGCAAGCCACACTGCCTCTATTTTTACTCAGGTGCTTGCCGATGTTAAGCGACGCGTAATTTAATGAATCGAAGACACGGCCTACCAATCCTTATAAATGGAAATGTGAAGCCCATAAACAAAGCAACACAATGATGAGGCATGGTAGTACAATATTTATCTGCGCATTTGGAATCGCTCTTCGCTTAAAGTATGAGTGGTCTTGCAGGAATGTGCCTTAATTTTCTTGAAGGAATTTCGTAGAATTAGTTTTGAGGAGAATTTCAACGGGATAGTTTTGAGGATATGCATTTTTTGTTTCCCTATGAGTTGTGATGACGTCAGCTCCCAGTGAACCTTCCCGGTGCGCACTACGGCCCTCGCAACGCAAAAAAAGAACCAGAGCACTACGAAATATTTCAGATTCATGCTAGGTACGCGTGCTGATTTCAGCGCAGGGTGCGTCCCACCATGCCTCATCAATCATCTTGCTTGGTTTAATAACGATATACTTCTGTAATAAAGAAAGTTCTAAGTGTTTTCTATCCGTCAGTATCGGTGCCAGATAGAAAGGCGTCGAAATGAAATATTCTTGTTTACGGTTCAACTCCGGAGGCTATAATAATATTGGAGTATGGGAGGGATAACTGGTTGTTGACCGCACGTGTGCAGTGAACGCAGTATAATAATATATTATTTCTTGGGTACACAAACCAGTGGTTAATTTGCCACAAGGGAAGCACAATGTATGCCAGCACGTTTAACGTCTCCCCGCAGTATGTGTTGCGAAATTATTCAAATTATTCAAATAAGATTTAGGATACCCTACACACACACACACACACTCTCACACAAACGCACACACACACACACACACACACGCACGCACGCAACGTTTCCGGAAGGTGCTGCGTTAAAACAGTAACTGTTGAGAATTTCGACTGAATGCAAACTCTCGCGTAAAGCTTTCAAAGCTGGGATTGAGCTTACTTCTAGAAACAACCATTTTGACCTTCATACGTCGTCAAAGACCAACAGCACAACGCTAAGTGAAAAAGCACGCTAAGGCATGCACGTTTCTTGGCTATGATATCAGCAAATGAAAGCTTTGTTAAAAGGGCGCAGCAGTGTGGAAGCCGGCGCTCAGAATTTTTGCATGGTGCCGGCATTGGTGCTTGTTGCGATGATAAGCTAACGTGTATGGTTGCAAACCAGGGCTACAAGCCGGTGGCTTGTGTATGCTGCTTTTTTTTTGTCAGAGCAGTGGTGTCGATAATCCACAGTTACCACCAGCATAACTCTCAGCTTATGACCTGCGGCCAAGGACCTGCAACAGATATTAACTATGCACTCTCCCAATCACGAAGTAATCGCAAAGTTACGAACGCACTGAATCACGGACGCACTAGACCATGCGTTTGTTGCCGAAAGCGATTTGATTTGATTTAGGTGGTTTAACATCACAAAGCGGCTCGGTTTATGAGGGACGCCGTTGTGAAGGGCTCCGAAAATTTCGACCACGTGCGGTTTTTTAACGTGCACAGACATCGCACAGTACACGGGCATCTAGAATTTCGCCTCCCTCGAAATTCGACCGCCGTGGCTGGAATCGAACCCGCTTCTTTCGGGTGAGCAGCCGAGTGCCTTAACCACTGAGCTACAGCGGTTGACGAAAGTGTTACGCAAAATTGACTGCGTCCGTTTCGCAAAGTGCTACCTACAAACGATTGCTTGTATGTACGTTAATCTGCCGCCTTGGTTACGTCCTTGCTTAGCGCAGACAGAAATTCGCGGTCTTCAAAACTGTTGTCGATGGCTGAATAGCAAATGTCTTTTTTCTTGTGCTCACTTAGTGGCCCATATTGTTCGAATGAGTGTTTCTGTATTCTTTCTTGGCGGATAGAACTTGAAGAAAAAAGCGTACGTCAGCACGCCGTAATCCAATTCCAGCGTCTTCCCTACTTGAACTATGAGCCTGTACTTGTGCAGCGGATTTTCAACGCCTGGCATTTCCTTGGAGTGTGCGGATGTGCAGCTGAAGACAATGTGAGGTGCTTATGATCCTCTTGCGCTGCAGAATACCGCGACTACCCCTTTATTTACGTCGATCGCGGTTATCCACGACCAGGCTTCGTGCGTGTTGTGGCGAAATTGAGTCGATAGATCACTTTTGCCTCTTCTGCCGGTGGTTCGCTTCTCGCCGTATAATTTAGTTGGAAATCCACCTCGCTCGACTGGGGCTTTTTCTATCTATTCCGATTCTCCTCTCCTTCAAGGCAAGTGCCAAGGGTATGCCCTGTAACCAGTGTGCGATTATATTCACGACTATGAATTTACACCGGGTAGATTCCTGTGCTATAATGAGAATTCACTGCTTTCTCTTTTCCGTTTTGTTTTGTAGTTTTTTACACAAATTACAGTCAAAGACATAATATTACCCAAATACTCCACTTCTTGTCCGTGAGTGCGTTTGTATACGCAATGCACCCTGGCCAATATCCCGCCTTGGGAATGTGCCACTAAGCCTGAAGACATCATCATCATCATCATCATAATCATCATCCATCCTCGGAACGCGACGGGCGATGTTGTTAGTTGTTTGTAGAGCAACCCTGAGGCCGGCGCCTGTTGGTATAAGTTGCGATTGTTTATTCCGGATGCGTAGACATCTGTGTTTCGGGGTTAGGGTTTCCTTGGGCTAGTGGTGTTAGAACGCAAGCTTTGTTCTTTGTGACTTGCAGCACAGCGCAGGGGAATTGCCGTTTCGATTTGGCTACGGCAAAAAACATCCGTTCTTAAATGTTTTAGAAAAACATTAGCAATGAAACTAATGTCTTCCTTCATCCTTCTTTGTTTTCGTAGATCAGCATAGGTGATGTGCTTTTATTTCAACTCATTATTATGTTTTTATTGGTCTCTTATGGTTATAATGGAATATCTGGGCTTGTAAGATGGTGTCATTCGCGTTATAGTCACGCCGCCTTTCTTTCCAGAGCGTGGCAAGACTTTATATTGTTGATGAAGTAATGCCAACGAGGAAAACGATCACAGGGAACACCTCTGTAAATATGAGGCTGTTTGCGATACCAGCTCGTGCCGCTTCAGCAAAACTTTTGCTGTGCAGAGCATTTACGGGCGTCAGAGCACTCGCCGATAGCTTGTATATACTTGTAGGACAGGGTGAAGCTTCCGCTGCACGTCTAAAAACACGCGAGTTTTGCTTCGCTTGAAATTACTTTTAGAATCCTTCGTGGTGTTAGCAAAGGATACAAACGTGAATATGGACTTAAGTTCAGCTGTTTGCTGAGAAATAGCACACGTATGACGGAAATTAAGAGAAGGCAGAGTGGCTTTGGCATTTCAAGACTACTCATGTTTTGATACCGCTCTGAAAAAGTGGTTATCTGAGTAGTACTCGATGGGCTGGTTTTCCTCACTTTAGACATTAAAGGGCCACAGAAAGGGGTGTTTAAGCTTGGCTTTACAATGCTTGCACTATGTAGAGTACAGGCCACCGAGCGCCCATGCCGCATACGAAACCTCAGAAGCGAGCGGGAAATTTGCAATACATTTTTAAAAATTCCCGCTTTTGCACCTCGCGGCGACGCGCGGTGCCGGGCTTTCGCACGAAAACCTGGCAGACGACGTCACTTCTTGAACATGACGTCAGCAGCCGGGGGTTATCATTGGTTCACAGCGCCAAACTCTTTCAGACGTCACCTACTACCGCGGCCGCGGCCACTCGGCGCGCTCAGCAGCCGGCGGAGGTGTAAGGGAGGGGCCGAGTAGCTTGGGCCGGCGGAGGAGCGCCGCCGTTTTGGCGTGCGAGAGGAGAGGGAAAGGCGCGAACACGCGGAAGTTCAAACTTTGTCTGCATGTAACTGAGCTTCCACAAAACGCATTGAAATAATTCTTGGGGGGGGGGGGGGGGGGGTGATAATTATGAACCGTCGTCTTTTAACATCACAGACATATCGCACCTTTATTGAGACCCCCTTTCTGGGTCCCTTTAAGCTCGTTGGGATATACAAAGGGCATGGTTGAGTGCGTGCGCGAAAACACTTCTTCGCTCAGCTGCATAGCGACTAGGTAGCTATAAATAATATCGTTTTTGTTCATTTTTCGCACGCTTTGAACGTAATTAACTGAACCTACCTTTCGTTTCTACGTGATCTCAGGTCAGATAATTTTGTTCCTTTCGACAGAGCTCTCCGCTTCAAGTTGTTGGCTTAACAGGTCTGCTTACACATGGCGCAAACACTGTCCCAGGATGAAAAGTGGAGATGAACTTTGTTTGAAACCACGTATTTACGTATTAATCTTTTCGCTCGGCGCCGTGTCTAAGTGGTTGTTCCGTTCAGCCGCAGAGGCGAAGAACACGGTGCCAAATCCAGGCCACAGCGGCCTCATTTCGATAGAAGCGAAATGCAAAAATTGTCATGTATTTTGCGGTGTCAGCGCACTAAAGAACCCCAGGTGGTCAAAATTAACCTGTAACTTCCCACCACGGCGTCTCCCATAGCCCTTACGTGCGCCTCTAAGACCTTAAACACTACATACCGCGCCATACCATACCATACCATACCATACCATACCATACCATACCATACCATACCATACCATACCATACCGTACCGTACCGTAGCGTGCTTTACCGTACCATATCGTACCACACTACACCACACCATACCGTTCTATTCCATGCCATGCTAAGCCATTCCATACCACGCCACGCCATGCCATGCCTACCATATCATGCCATGCTAGGTCATACCTTACCACACCATACCGTATCATACCGTACAATACCATGCAAAATGGCGCAGAGGATAGTGCTTTTACTAAAATCAAGGGCTGCTCTAGAAATCAAACACCGCAGAAAGAAAATTGGGCAATTAGGAATCGAACCTGGTTCCTCATTCCCCATATTCTCGAGATTTGATTCCGTCTGGTTTCTTCTAGCTAGACAGTCTAGAAACCTTGCTCACGGGTGGTGGTGGTGGTGATAATCTTTAATCAGTAAAGAGCTTTGCGCCGCCTAAACTGGGAAGAAATTTTTTTCGTGTCTTTATACCATCGCCACTGTCAGTGCGTATTTCACAGCCTTGGGCGACGCCTACTTCGCGGACGCAATGAAAAAATGAGGAAGCTCGGCGGACAAAATCTATAGCCTTCAGTTAGGATAATATTGAGAAATACTCTTTCCGCGAACACGAGTTTAACATGAATTTTTGCTAGACTAATCTATTCACCATCAAAATTATTGTCATTCGCCCTTGTTGATAACCGCATGAGCCTTCGGAACACATTATCAATGAATAAACAAACAATAATAGTACACCATGCCACGATCAGGACTTGGCGAATAGCTTTTCGCAATCAGTCCCCTACCCCGTTTGCGGGACTGCACGCTCAGCTTTTGTGCGAGTGATGAAAACATGCACCCGCACTGCATATTCATGCCAGCACACGCGAAGCTTCCCGTATAAGGATTTGGCGGTCATCTCATCTGCATGGAACGCAATCGCGAGCGAGTCCGGACAACCTGCACATCTTCGGGGCCACGACAGCAGGGGCTTCGTCACAGACGGTTGCATTATGCAGCAGACTAGGCGGAAATCGAAACCGCCCGATGCCTCCCCTCCCCCTGCGCCTAACACGTATACGTAGATTGAGGACGGCATTGATATCGTGTTCAGGTAATGGATTGGCGAGCTGACGATAGAGTATCGACCGCACTGCCGATCTTTTAACGACGGTGGTTAGTGCGTGAGCCGGTAAAGATAATTTTTGTATTGCGCTGCTGCGGTGACGTCGTGAACCTGTCCGTAACTTATTCCCAGTCAGTAATCAGCATATAGTAGTCATGAACATCGAGATCATTAATATGAACTCAAATCGTTTCTCCCAGTCCCCTCACCCCTTTAATTTCATTTCTCCAGTCTGCCTGCTATCCCTCTATTTCCGGTTCCTCAGCTCAGGTGCTTCCGGTAGCGATGGCAGATGCCGGGGCTAGCAAAAACTTTTTCCTTCCAATTTATAATTAATTTTAAACAAACCAATACTACTACTAGTACCAATCTTATGCGTGCCGTTTCCTGTTCCATTGGATAAACAGAAACACAGAATGGAATTTTCTGACCCGATGAGTAGAAGTTTTGATTACATAAAAAAAATTTTGTTCCTTCAGCGAAATAATTTTCTAATTTTGTTTGTACACTTGATTTGTATGTTCATAAAAAAATGTAGAATTCAAGGATATTAGGTTTGAAACGTGAGGTGGCAACAACATAAACAACAAAACTATATATGCCTCACTCCCACAGAAGGGTAACATTCTGCTTGGAGAAATACTTGCCCCATTCATGCAGAGAAGATTGTCATCTACCAGGACAATTAACCTGGCGTCTTACGTACCCCGTGATGAGAAGAGAAATAAAGAAAGGAGCCGGGGGGGGATCAGATGTTTAGTTTCATTACATTTTATTAGCTTTTGGACTGATTCATATTGTGCCATAGTGTACAAGAAGATTCTGCTAAAAGCGCGGCCCTTTTAGCGCATAACTGGTTTTCTGCATATTAATGCTTATTAGAGCGCAATAGAGTGTATACTAACACGAGAGTAACGAAACAGTACCGAAACTAGGTTAAATCATCACAATAGCAGTGTTCAGCAAGCGATTGCTTTCTTGATGCCTGATGGGCATTCATTTCCACCTCTCACTTTGGCGTTGTTTACTCTTGAAGGTATCACTATTTCCACCACTGAGCTACATACATAAAAAGGAGCGAGTTCAAAGATTGAAAAAATCTTATAAGATAATCTGCGCCGTTTGTGATCTTGCTACTGCGGGATAAACCGCTCTGAATGCCAGTAATTTTTGGAGGCTAATGCAGTTAGGAACTTTTGAACGAAGAGTTGTCAGTGCCTTATAGTGTTCCCCTTTCACGTCCCTATTCTCCTTTTTTCGTGTCATTCGAAAGCGTCTTCGTCACCTATACAAACAAAGTCTCAAAACAGAATTTTTTTAAACCGCGCTGTTTTGGAGGCTTTCATTTTCTTTGATATACCATGTATGTACCGTCTCACAACAAGCCAACCTCACAAGCTGCTGCGGCAGCTACTACCAAAGAAATTACGGAAACCCATCTAATCGCATTCTTTGGCCGAAATCTTTGGTAATTTCGCCCATGGTACTCCTTGAGAGAAATGTTTTGTGGGCTGTCTTACGGATCGTTTGTCACTTTCTTTCATGTCCGTTGTTCTAAGTTATGTTCCCGTTTTTTCACTTTTTCCAAGATCTTGAACCAACCCCCTATAGTTCTTAGAAAACATAGCGCAAAAAGGACACGGACGACACAGAAGTGGACAGGACAGGTCCACTTCTGTGTCGTCCGTGTCCTTTTTGCGCTATGTTTTCTAAGAACTGTTACCAACTAGCCCAAACCAAGCTACTGTTACAACCCCCTATATTTAGCGATCTTGTTCAAGAAAGGTTCTTTCATCCACTTTTTGGTTTTCTTTCTTTTCCTCCTGATTTCTAACACATGAGGGCCTACACTGGTGGGGTTATCAAGACTAACAACATCCGAGCTCGCATAGTTTTTCATTTCTGTCGTAGCGCGCGTGTTTCCGGGTACTGCTGCATTTTCTATGAGGAGCTTTTCTTTCTTTTAGTTATTTTCTCTGTCTACACAGCGAAGTCACCCCGACGCCCGGGTAAGAGGCAGCCACGATTGATGGCGACGGGAACCACGTTTGCCCCAGCGCACCTACAAATGTACTTTTGGGAAAAACAAAGAAAAATGAAAAAAATACGGAAGGAAAAACAAGAACAGACATACGTAGTAGGAAAGGGGTGCGAGCATTGTTAATAAAAACGGACCTAGCCATTATTCAGAGAGATAAACCTTCGTGTTTCATGCAAGCCTATGAAGTCTATGAAGCATACCAAATAAAATATCTTGCAGCCAGCGAAAGCCGCAATGAGGATGTTCATTTCTGTAACATTTTTCCACACATTAACAGTTTCTGTTCTTGCCTCTCCTACTTTCTTTTATCTTATTACTTTTTCTTCCAATATAAGGCTGTGCTATGTGTGAAATTAATATGAAAATGCAAAAAAAAATCCTGACGAAGGCAAACGGTCACATTAGAGAATAAAGCAAGCACTTAGCTATTGCTGCAGAAAAGTATAAGCGCAATGCAAATTTAGGGGGATGGGGATTTAGATGTGTTACGAGTTCTTGGAATTGCACTGAGAGGGACTAAAAGACAAAGAATACGCATATACAACCGTCATAAGCCAGGCACAGGCCGTTTTGCCGTGAACACCAGTGGTTAAGAGGAAAACCACTCGGGTTTAATATAAGGGGTGCTAAACTATTTCAACGCATGAGTTACGGTACGCTTGTTCTGGAAAGACGTGCCGAAATATATTTTTTTTCTTGTATCGGTAATTTACGCACAGTTCTCGCCTATACTTGGGAGGAGTCTCCCGCTACGGTGCACGATTGCAAGGAACATAAAGTAGCGGTTTTTAAAGAGACAGAAAACTAAACCCAGAAGGAAAGCCATCCGTCTTTTTTAAGTTGTCATTTCTGTTGTTTTGTATGCAAGCCAACGTTTTCTCTAGACTTGTTTCAAAATTTTGAGAGCCCATAGTAGTGTAATGACCAAAGAAAAGTAAATGTAAAGAAAGCGTGAAAAAACTGCCGTTAGCAATATGGAATTCATGTATTTAACGAAAATTCTTATAGTCAGATTTATTCACAATACAGTGTGTCCTGGGTAACATGGCCAATGTTGATAAATATATGCGTACACTAAAGGAGAGCGGAGCTTGAACAATTTTATCGATCTCTCACCAGAACAACTTAAGTTGTTTATGATTGTGTTACTGGCGAATTACTCTGGTTCATTTATTAGTTTTCCAGTATTAAATAAGCCGCTCAAATTAAAACTTTCAGGGCAGCGTTGGGAACATGTTATTAAGAAGATTTTTTTTCTCATTTTCTTCTATTAGTCTCTATAAACATCGAATACAAGGCCAAAGGTAAGTGCTATAAGAGTCACCAGCTCGTGGCCGTCAGCTCGTGTGCCAAGATATCAGGGGTCTCAAGCGAGTAGCTCGTGAACTTCTTGCGCCACACGCCAATTTAATTAGATAAAGGTTTATTATATAAAATATTAGTTAAAAGACACTAGGAAGCAATGTAGTCTACCATAAATTTCACCACAGAACACCTTATTTGTAGTCTCTCGATGCGCAAGAAACGCAGAAGATCTGGGACTGCACTAAAGATTTGAGAAATAATAAGCCCTGTAGCCTACAGTTGGAATGCTGCTGAAATGTGACGGAAATGGTGGTTTAAAATGTTTGAAGCTCGGCGCCAGAAACAGTCAGGAAATCCGAACTGGGTGGAAAGAGCAGTCTTGGCAGGCACCCAGCCATTTTTGGAAAGCAACCATCTTGACTGGAGAAGGAAAAAAAAACGTCTTAACGTCTTTATAAAACACGAAATGCGGTGATAAGACATGAGGAGATACCTAACGCAGTTAAGCACAACTTCCCGGCTTGAGCACAGAAGCAGGGGTGATGGAGTGCGTCTGATCGCCCACGAACGAGGTCTGTTTGAAGCAGGGATTTCGGGTCTAGACTAGTTGAGGGTTCCTAATTATGCGAGCAATCGTAAGAATGATTTTTACCAGCATTATTTTCGTTGTATTCAGGAGGGAGGGAGAGAAGCCATATTTGGATTTAGGGGCCAGATTGGATTGGGAGACTGGGGATGAGCTTTTCACCAGGACGTGCTGTCCTGGCATGAGATGGAAGAGTGTGTTGTTGGTAACGTGCATCAATCAAGTCACTGCCGTCTGAGGATGGTCTTGTGCTGATCACTAGGGAAGTTTCTGAATGGCTGAAAGACAATAGTCAGCGAATGTTCCGCTATGTATTGGCGTGCGAGAAATCCTATCCAAAGGCACATTTTCCTCTTCGGCCTACCGCAGAGCACACCACTGTTTGTCGTTATGACTACACGCGATCGCTTGCCGAAAATAAGCAAGAGACAAATGTAGAAAAAACTCTAGGTCAGTCTTCCTTTCAAAAGAATTTGCGATAACACGAATGTGGACAACGTATAGTGTGAACAAATGGCAATTTTCTCGCTAATTAAACAACACAATTCTGTAGACATTCACAAAACATGTACTGTCGTCAGCAAATTGCGACTTCACTCGCACCGGTTCTGCACTGCCCGAATCGATGCACTGCGCACGAAGGCCATAAGCAAGATTCGTTCTCACTAATACAATAAAATCACTCATTACTACTAGTATTACAAATGCATGCAGTTACACTGCGACATCAGTGTAACCGATGCGAACAGCTTCCAGCCTTATGCGATATGTGTGTACTAACATATGCAATGTATTTAAACCGCTTTTTTTTGTAACCTTCAAGCCTCGGGGAAGTTGCTCAAATAAACAACCTCCCCCGTAAATTCCACCGCAAGCTGCCTCCTCTTTCACGACTTTAAAAACTTTCACGAAGTCTTGAATTTCCTCTCTTAAACGAAAAATTGTACTTGACAGCGGAAATCGCAAAAGCTGGCTATTCAGGTTCCATAGTGTTGCGAATTTACACCTATCTGCTAAGAGTTATTAATTTACTCCCAAGCCGTGGCCGAATCCGCTAGACGGTTGCGAAGCGAACCATCGCATGGATTTGACGCCTGCTTGCGAACATTCTGGCGCTTTCTTTTCTGCACTTTCTTAATTATTATTTCTCGAAGGAACTAAAGCCGCAAAAGACACATGGTTTAAGAAATGTCACCAGCTCCTAAATGTTTTTTTTTTCTGCCGTGAATGGAGCAACGAGCAGAGGACAGCCATTACTGGCCTGTACCCCATTTTTCTAGTTGCGCCAGACTTCGTTACCCCATCGTTTATTTCATGGCACTTAGGTCAAAGGCTGCATTTTCTTTTGTTTTCTCTCTGTCAAGGCAGCTCTTGGGTAGAGCTATTTCGCAGTCAATCACTTTGTAATAATAGTTTCAGCCCATAATTGGGTTTGCACCTTCGCGAAAGATTGTCTCGTCACATTAATTTCGACCACTGCCTGGGGCTTAACAGCCTTTCATTGAGTGTGCCTGTGACCTTTCCACCTCAAATAGACGGCCAGCTCTTACGCCAGCTATTCGAGGGTTCAACGCACTTAGCGCTTTCAACGTCAGCCTCTGTGTTTAAACAAAAATGGACGGGATTATTGAGGCTGCGGAGGCTTGACGTTTCAATAATGCGTACGCTCTTCCGGAGCTTTCTACGTCTCCGAGGCTCAACGGAACCCCAACTGCTGCGTCATGGCAGTCAGATTCAATGATGCATGATGCTAATCACTTACCATGTGAGGTAAAAAATGCCACAGATTCTTAAAGGTGCACTAAAGAGGAATTTGAAATCGTCTTTTTACCGTGGTAACTCGATCTACACATTCCAAGCATTCTTGGAAACTTCGAATTTGGTCCTGTGCGGCTGATTTCTCTATTAAATCGGATTAAACGTCCCGGCTCCCGCTTTTCTTCTTGAACTAACATCCGAAAAGAGGAACGGTCCGCCAACGCGTGGAGTGCCTTTCAGTCAGTCGCATGGCGGCTTCGCTTTCACTTTTATTTTGTTTCTTTAGGTTTTTGTGAATAAGTAGTTGTGAATAAGCAAATAGTCCATGCGTATTTTTATTTCCGTGGGCCTTATTTTCGGTAGACTACATAGCCGCAAATGAGGCCAATGGAAATAAAAATACGCGTGGACTCTTTGCTTTCACCGATCGCTACTTACCACTGAGCCGATGGCAGAGCGGCAACCCACGCAGCTGGCTTAAAGGCACTCCACGCGTTGGCTCACTCCTCTTTTCGGAAGTGAGTTCAAAAAGAAAGGCGGGAGTCCGGACGTTTAATTCAATTTAATAGGAAAATAGGGCACATAGCACAATAATTCGAAGTTTCTAACAATGCTCGGAGCGTACAGATCGAGTTCCAGTGGTAAAAAGGCGATATTCAGATTCCTGTTTAGTGCACCTATGAGGGCACTACAGGCGCAGAACAGCGTCAAAGACATCAGGGCTTATCGTTCAGCTTAGCGTTCAGCTTGATATCACTGGCTGGAGGCCTGATGCACCTAACTGGGCAAGAGAGAGAGAGAGAGAGAGAGAGGGTTTATTGATAAGAAAGGCAGAGAGGTTGGCCTGAAAAATAAATATCTGGCCTGCTACTCTGCTCTGGGGGAAGGGAAGGGGAGATAAAAGAAGGTCACGATGGGGGACGATGATGATGGGAGGAGGCAGATG
Source organism: Amblyomma americanum (assembly GCA_030143305.2). Lineage (NCBI taxonomy): Eukaryota > Metazoa > Arthropoda > Arachnida > Ixodida > Ixodidae > Amblyomma > Amblyomma americanum. Next base: position 142,102 of record JARKHS020011143.1, on the reverse strand, counting down.
AAAAACTACTTTAAAAAAAACAAAAAAAAAAACAAGGCACACTTTCTGACATCACGAACGCGAGACAAGGTCCGTGTCGCTCAAAAAGCGTGAGAGCGCTCGCGTTGCCTTTACAGTTCTGAAACTATCTGGCCAAGCGCCGAGAATCAAATCCTCAGAGAGGAGCGATGTGTCCATAGGCTTCAGAGCAGATGCGAGTATGAGTCTTTCACGTGCATACGCTGCACACGCCACTAAAACATGTTCTATAGTCTCTAGCACGCCACATGTGGTACATTCCGGGGAGTCCGCTTGTCCTATTAAGTGCAAGTATTTGCGCGTGAATGCCACATTCAAACGTAGTCTACAGATAACGCATGCAATAGGGCGAGGTATTCCGCGAGGAACTGAAAAGGTCATCGGTGGATCTAGCCGTTTAAAGCGGATGTGGCGGGTGTCTGGCAGGGCCCAGTACCTAGCCGTCGCCCTCCTCATCAATTCCGAAAGGAGACAAGTTGTGTCCACTATAGAGAACGGTACAGCTGTACGCAGGCCACTGCTGAAGGCGCCTTGCTTCAGCGTCGGCGGTCTCATTTCCATCGAGTCCGCAGTGTCCGGGGATCCACTGAGACACTATACGATGGCCGTTTCCCTGAGCAAATGATACGAGACTAATGATATCAAGAGCCAGAGCTTGGTAGGCTGTGTGGCGTAGGAAGCATCCTAAAATATGTAGCGTAGGTTTACAGTCGGTGAAAATGCACCATTCCTGAGGCGGTTCTCCGTAGATGTGGCGAATCGATTCCCGAAGGCCCACAAGCTCTGCAGTGGTTGAAGTAGACTTGTGTCCCAAAATGAATCTGCGGGTCGTCTGTTCTGCAGGGATTGCGAAAGCTGCTGTTGATGCATTTGGAGACGCAGATCCATCCGTGTAGACGTGCACACATTTGTGGTATTCTGACCAGATATAGGCAAGTGCGAGTTGCTTCAGTCCGCTAACCGGCATCGCAGACTTCTTGATTATGCCAGGGACATGCAGGCAGACTGAAGGCTGAGCCATTACCCATGGGGCTGCAAGGAATGATGCGGCAGGGCATAGTCTGATGGCAATTCGGAGTGATGGAAGCGCAATGCGCGTCCAAAACGGCTGTCCGGTCGCTCATCAAAAATCTTCGTCAGCGGGTGACAGCGGTGCCGTGTAAGCGCACGTAAATATACACGAAGTGGTTCGTGTGACAGGTAGACCGATATTGGGCACGCACGAGATTCCTCAATCGTGCCTTTGTTCGAGGCACAACGTGGTAATCCGAGGCATATCTTGAGCGCCTGTGTTTGGACACTCTCTAATGTCCGCAAGCAGGAAATACTCATGTTAGAGAGTACAGGAAGGCTGTAACGAATGTATTCAATAAAGAGGGTATAGTAAAGTCGAAGCAAGGAGCGCTCCGTTGGGCCCCATTTAATCGCTGCCACAAAGCGAAGCACATGGCAATAAAGAGTGAGTCTTTTCTTTAGCATGTTTATATGCCTCGACCATGACAGATCGCGGTCAATGATAATGCCCAAAAATCTGTGGTGGGAGACGTATGGTATTGGAACCCCTTAAAGAGTTACCGGGTAGTGGCAGACAGACTTGCGCGTGAATGCGACCACAGCACATTTTTCAGCTGCCAAGTGCAAACCCTGACGCCGTAGGTACCTTGAAGTAGATGACACGGCACGTTGTAATCTCGCACGCATTTGCGGACGTGTCGAACCCGACGCCCAGATGCAGATATCATCAGCATAGGCACTGATGTGAATGTTAGTGGGAATTTCATTCACCAGTCCAATCAATGCCACGTTAAATAGGGTTGGGCTAAGAACTCCTCCCTGAGGAACTCCACGGCAAACCTGATGACGGGTAGTCTCCCCGTCAGGCGTAGACATGTAAACAGACCGGCCGTTGAGGTAGCTCCCATTCCACGAATACATCCGGCCGCCAACGCCAATGTCGTCAAGGGCATCAAGGATGGCGTCATGAAGTACATTATCATAGGCCCCCTTGATGTCCAAGAAGACAGCAGCGACGAGTCGGCGACTACGTTTTTCATGTTCCACTGTCGATATGAGGTCGATTACGCCGTCAATCGAAGAACGTCCCCTCCGGAACACGGTCATTATATCCGGATAGAGAGCATTCTGCTCTAAAAACCATTAGAGCCGCGCCAGCACCATTCGCTCCATAACTTTGCCGACGCAGCTTGCTAGTGCAACTGGCCGGTATGAGGTAAGCTCATAAGGAGGTTTGGGTTTGCCAGGCTTCAAAAGTGCAACCAGGCGGCTGATCTTCCAGTGTTCTGGAACGATTCCGGAAGCCCATGTATTATTGTAGTAACTGAGCAGCACAGTTCGGCCTTCCATGCCAAGGTGAGAGAGGGACGCGTACGAAATCCCGTCAGGACCAGGTGCAGATGGACGCCTACACGAGGAAAGAGCAGCTTCTAGTTCAGGCATCGTGAATAGCATGTCGTAGCGGTCATCTGGTGAAGGTGGTACAAAAGCCTCCAAACTGGTTGATGGTACCTTAATTGTGCCCACAACCATTTTGCTGAATTCTTCTGCTACCTCTACATTATTACGGCGTTGGTAAATAGACAGGGCATGGAAAGGATAGCGTTCCTGCGGGGATGAACGCAAGCTCCTGGCTACATGCCAAATACGCGACAGTGGTTTGCGAGGGTCCAGCGATGAACAGAACTGCCTCCAACGTTGTCTCCCTAGTCTCGCTAGGTGGCGCTTTATTTGCCTTTGAGCTCGGCGACAAAGGGCAAGATCATACGTGGATTTGGTTCTTCTGTATTTCCTTTCGGCGCGCCGACGGACTGCGCGTAGTCTTTCGAATTCCACGTCAATAGTAGACCCTGGCGTAGGCGCACATATATATACCGCGTGGTCTCACTGAGAGAGGACGTAATCAGGCCTTCTATTTTAGATGGTGTTGAGAGGTCCACACAGGAAATCTCCACGGACGACCTAAAGGCAGGCCAATCTGTATATCGCACGCGAGACGGAGTAGTAGGTGCGTACCACTTGATGCAAACATACGTTGGAATGTGGTCACTCCCATGTGTTTCCACGTCACAGCACCAGCTGACGTAAAACTGGAGACTTGCTGAAACAAAAGCCAGATCCAAGCAGCTGCTGTACGACGTGCCACGCAGAAACGTAGGTGAACCATCGTTGATATTGATGAAGTTCTGGGAGTGCATAAAGGCAAACAGGTTCCTGCCTCGGTTATTCATAACAGCACTGCCCCACTGAGGGTGATGAGCATTAAAATCGCCCACTATGATATGAGGAGCTGGACAACTCTGGATGGCTGAATATAGGTACGAAGTATCAATGGCATCTCTAGGTGGAATGTAGGCACCGATTATCGAAAAGACCCGTCCTTTTAGCGTGACTGTCAAACAGATGTAATGGTTTGTGTTGTGTGGCTGTAGAACTTGGCGGACTTGCGCAATGTCTTGGCGTATGCAAACTAACACTTTGCTAGTTTCGTCTTTTGTGCGAGACCACAGCAGTACGTATCCAGAAAGGCGGAAAGGCGACGGCATGCTGGGCTCACATATAACCAGCACAGGGAAGCGGTACTTGTGGACGCGTTGCCGGAAGTCACTCAGACGACCTCGTAGGCCTCGGGCATTCCGTTGCACCACTACACTACGGCGCACGTGCATTGGCACAGATGAGGTGGGTTTTGATTGTGCCATAATGAATTACTGCAACGCCGCCAAGAGCGGCTCAAGTGCATCCAAAAACTGCACAACAATCTTTGCTGTTGGCGTGTTAATGCCTGAAAGCAGCACGCTCATTGAACACACAAGCTTTTTGAACATTATGCTCACATCCTGACCTTCGGCTTGCCAACAGTGTCAGCTGGAGTGGCAACCGGTCTTGGTCTTGCAATGGCGATCTCCTTGGATGGCAGAGCAGGCCATTCAGCATCAGAGGAAGAAGGTAACACAAACGCATAAGACTGAGCTACTGCGGTAACATGGGACACGGCCGCAGACGTCTTGTTATCGTTGTTAGGATCATGCTGCTGTGCCGGCTGAGCTGATACTTCCTGCGACTGTGGTGCAGGTGGACTAGAATTGTGTGGAACTGGACGACGCCGCCGGGAACGATGTTTGCGGCGACGAATACGCGCCGCCGCTTCTTGGTGGGTCGAATTGTCCTTCACCATCTTTTTCAGGGTGAGTCTTTCGTTTTGCAGCTTAGGGCAGTCCTTAGCTGTGGCTTCATGGGCGCCCGAGCAGTTGGCGCACTTTATAGTCTCCGTCGTGCTGGTGTCATGCTGGTGCATCCCGCCGCATTGACGGCAGGATACCTCATTCGTGCAAACAGCACTCACATGACCTATCTTGTTGCACTTGTGGCACTGAACAGGTTTGGGAACATACAGGCGGACAGGATACCTCACATAGCCCATCTTGACGAGGGATGGCAGAGCGACAGTTTCAAAAACTAGTTTGACACACTTGGAGCGCCCGAAACGATGAATGTCAACAATCCGGGCCGTAGATTTAGTCAGCGACCAGAGGTCCTTTTCAGCTATCTCCGGGTCAACATCAGTGATAACTCCAGTCGTTGTCCGCTTCCCGTAAGCAACGTAGGAGCGGACCTTCATGCCACCGAGGACGCTAACTTCTTTCAGCTTGTCTACTGATGCCTGAGATGTAACATCTACTGTCAGGTCATTCTTCCATGCATTAATTCTGACTTCAAAGACTTGTCCCGGAACAACCCGGTTGAAAAACTGGGTTAGCCGCTGTCTGTTAATGGTGTTCAGATTAGCCGTCTGCGTTGTAGGAACGAAGACCACTGAGAAGACACCTGGCTGGTCAACATTCCTCGTAGGCAACTCACCCGCTGTCGATGTCCGGCGCAACTTCCTTTTCAGGCGGCGCGACTCAACAAGCGTGAAGCTGCTGCTGTCAGAATCCATCGCTGTCACCGTAGATTCATCAGACGAATCTGGAAGCTCCACATCAGCACTAGAGTTGCCACCTGGTAGAGCCGCAGTCTTGTCTACGGCGACCACGGGTGGACGCAGGGGTTGTACTCCCGCCATCCCTAAGGATGACGAGGACACAGGTCACGCACAAAAGCAAGAAACTGCTGAAAAGTGGAAGAGTTCAAACAAAGAACGTTCGGCACCACCACTTCTTCTTCTTCTTCCCTACATACATCCCTAACTGGGCAAAGTGCGACATAATCGCCATTGTAAAAATTACCTGGGACACAAAGCTTGCGCATGGCTCTGTATGCTCTTGGTTTGAGCTGAATTAGTGAGATCACAATGCGTCGAAGTAAACCGCTTTTAGCTGCACAGCCTTTCCCCAAAACGGCGGCGAATTGGTAGCTGAGTAGAAGTTTGGCCGCACTGGTTTTAGCTTATCTGAGTCTAACTTTGCCCTCATAAGCCTGACTTCATAATTATAGCTCAATCCAACACGTGATGAAAAAAAGTCAGGATACGTTTTTAATTGAGCTTTAGGCAGATGTAATGTCAAACCAACTGTCCTAAAAGGTCACATCAGTCACATGAGTGAAATTCGGGCTTGCAGAATAGGAGACCCCCGACCTTCTCTGCCGAAAATGAGCAGTTTTCAGCAGGTTATAAGCGCAACCTTTCTTGAAAAGTAAAATCAACTTGTAATATAGTCTTTCCTGTAAAGCACCAGGAAAACGTTAAAGGACGGTTGCCTCGTACGGTGCTCACTATGCAGTTTTGCTCACTGTGGCTCTAGAGTCACTGGATAAACTTATCCACTGGCTCATGTGGCTCAAGCAGTTGGTGCCATCTACGGAAGCTTCCGGGCAACGGACGCGCGTAAGGACTTGTTATAAAAGAAACAGCTTCTTCCGTAACATTGTAACGTTGATATTTAACAGTCGTGTTTGAAGTAGGCCTTCTATAGAGAATATTGACGATATCATATGTTTTAAGAAAGAAATAACTGCAAGCGGTGGCTATACTTTGCTGCGTAGAGAGATCGGGCGTGTTTGGGCTCCATACAATCCACTCCTTTGTCGGGAAAAGTTGTCGCGGGATATAGATCGCGCAAAGTCTGCGTGTTGCGCAAGCCGATTTCCTCTGTAGTGGTCTTAGTACGGGCCGTAAAATAAACGGAGTGGCAGTGCATGAAAGCGGGAATCTGTGCTCTACTTTAGACCTCTAGAAGACGAGAGCTGGTACATTATCGGGGCTGGTATCGACAGAAATAGCAAATTCTGGCATAGATTGCGCTACTTATGTATATGTGTGTTTGAAAGAGCTAACGCTGAGTGTGTAGCGCCGGCAGACGGTGATAGGGTAGTCAACAAGTTTAGGAAGAAGGAAACTTTATAATGAAGTTCTTAACGCGGCCAGCAAACGAAGAACTAGCGAGACACGTAGAAGACAGAAGCTTGAACAGTCGGTGCGAGAAAAGAACGTCTGGTTGGATGGCCCAAAACGGCACCACCATACTCGCATTAAAAGCTAAGCAAGCACAAGCAGAACCCTGACTTTAAGACGGATATATTTTTAAAAACACAAAATAAAGAAATCAAACATTTTAGAACAATTGCCTTGACAACGCGCTGTCAATAAAAAAAATAGAAGTAATTGTTTTCAGGATCATATATTATACCGTTCTGTGTCTGCCTTTTCGTTTCGCAAGAGTCCAATTAATAAACTATTAAATACGGGAAATTAACGTCATTCCCAATATACGCGACACGAGCACTAAGCAGCGAATCGAAAACAAGTAAGCGCGTTTCACCACCCGATTCCAGACGTGGACAGTGATTTAGGTTTCCTCGTAAAGCGGTTATGGAATCGATATATTGTCCCCAAGCAACGTGCGGTCACCAGCTGTAGAGCAAGACGCAGACAAAGGTCATATGATCACGTGAGAAAATAGGCAGCGCAGCGCACTACGAACGCTCACTTCAAGGAGCAGGAGGGATCGTAGCCAACTGCACAATGTAACGTGCAGAGGTAAAGCTGGGGCGACAGCACTCCATTAATGACGGGGGTGCTGCTGCGGCTTTAACGGATAATAGCTTGTTTTTTTTCAAATCGTGGACAGCTGGATCCGTTCGCACTGAAGATAAATACGGCGAAAAAGTCAAGCAGGTACAAAAGCTTTATTTAATTGTTTTTTTTTACATGAAAATATCAGCAGGTGCAGTAATATTTCGGTTCCTTGCCGACAATCACCTTCTTCTGTTTGTCATAAAACACTCTCGCGTTAAAGAACACATTTTTGGCATAAATGGTCTCGTTTATCATGGTTGTCTGGCATGAGGTCTTCATAGTTTTCTTTGTTTGTTACAAGTTATTTTTGTTTTAGTAATTTTCTTAACAACCTTTTTGTTTTAGTGATTTTCTCAAGACACTGTTACGTTGTTAGTTCTGTCACATTGTTGAAATTAATCTGACAGCCCAAAGTAATGGGACAGGTCTGGGACTTTTCTGTACTTTTTCTGATCATTTTAGTTTACAATCCACTTCATCGAGAGACAACCAAGCGTAGTACACCACGTACGCATAAATAAACTGCCTCGTCTTTCAAGTACGCTTAAAGGATTCCATAAAACACGTTAACTGCAGTGACATAGCAATAGTACAGCTTTAGGTTTTGGTTTTGCAACGTTCCGAATGGTTAAGGCCCTTTCCTGCTGCTGTCGACTGTCGTGTATGCGCACTGAAGTAACCTGTGAGAACGGCCTGTTTTTTTTTGTTTTCGTTGCGTCTTTGTCTCAGCAATTATGTACCAATATCGCCTTCTGTTCAGATATTTTAGCGTAGCCATTTATATGCTTTTTCTTAAAAAACCAAACAAAGTTGAAAAGGCGCAAAAAGTAAGTGGAAGACGCACATGTAGACACAAATGTGTGTTTCGTGTGTTTCAATCTGCCGTTTATTTTGGCGCCTTTTGGTACAGGATGTCAAACAATCTCTCCCCACGGTACGTGCAAAGCGATTTCACCTCTAGTGCAGTGTACTCGTTTCTACATTCCGCTCGTAACCTACCGTTTGTCGCGACCCTCAATGCCGCCGCTTCTTGCTGAGGACGAATGCTGGGGTTCTGCACCAAACATAGGGTTCTTCCCCATGATGCTGCGGCCCTTTTTGTGGCTGCATTCCACCATTAGTAGGACATGGGACTCGGGTGTGTAAGATTTGACGCTCCGACTACGAAAGGCAAGCTCAACTGCAGAGAGAGCATCTTTGAGCAATTCTCCTGGTTTCGGCAAAACCGCACGGTGCCTGACGACTGTGGTAGGAATGGAATCGCATCATCAAAAGCACCCCACATTACATGTGGCAGCTTCTCCTTCGGGGGCTTTGACGACTGGTACCAAAGAAGGCATCTGCGACCGGCAACGCTCGTATCTTCAGGCGGTACGCTACCATACCAGAGTCCGTATGCAAGGTTCGGAACTACGGGCGTAAGTTCACCGTCGAGCCCAAAAAGTCTGCTGCTGACGTACTAGGACCGGTCAAGCAATTTTCCACACGAGCCCTGGTGGAAGACAAGAAAAGGGGAACTTCGGAGGATGTGGATCTGCTCGTAGGCTGTGAGACACCGGTTCGCAAACTTCTAGATAGTAAAGCATTTTCATACCTCGAAGCACAATCTCTGCTGTGATGGGCAAAGGAATATTCATGTCTTAAGCGCCAGAAGTCCTTACTGTGGGATTCATGAAAACAACGAAAATATCGCTTGAGCGCCAGAAGTCCTTACTGCGGGATTCACGAAAACAACGAAAATATTGCTTGAGCGCCCGAAGTCCTTACTGCGGGATTCATGAAAACAACGAAAATATCGCTTGAAAAGGTAACAAGCAAGGCCAAGGAGCATTGTAAAAGCCTAAATTTAAAGCGACTAATGACCGCAGAGGATTGTGACAAAAGTTAAGACTCGGTGCGATACAAACTTTTTACGGCATAAACTAACTAGTGCCTGTACATGTAACTTAATCTCTCTTCTCTGTTAGTCGTTCACTTTTGGCGCCTTTCCGTAAAATATGCCAAACCAACTCACCCAGCGGTACCTGCTGTGCGTTCCCTTCCTATTCATTCAGCTTTCAAATGCTGGTTTACGAAGCCTGTAAAGGCTGTTTCTTCTAACAAACCATCAATGTCAGGAGAAGCCTACCTCAAAAAAACCTGTGGATGGTAAGGTAGTGTTGAACACATTTAGGGACTCCTGGAGTAAGTACGGCACATAAAAATGAAATGCGGTAGACACAACAAATATTAAAATGATGTTTTCCTGTAAATTCTCGCGATGAAAAAAAAAATTGGGGGAGTTTTTAAAGGCCTCAGCGGAACTGTTCCCGAGAGAAAGTAAAAACAATCCAACAGGCGCAATATGAAGCAACGCTTCGTTCTATGGAAGCTTTCACACTTTCAAATAATGATTCCAAGATTCATGTAATACCACACGTATGTGACCTGAATCTAGTGCGCTGTGGTGCTTCCTAATGATCGTTGCCGCGGGGCTGGAGTCTGCGTGCAGCCAAACTTGTTTCAAGCACGTACGCCGCGGCCTTCGACCTTTTGGGAAGCTTTGTTTAGAGCGCCTAACAAGGCTTGGAACTAACGAAGCCTTTCTGAGCTCCAAGAAATACTTACTGATGCAACACCTTGTACGACACTGAAAGTAAAGATTTCTACATTTCGACCCCACTGAGAGGTTTGGATTTACATGTAACGGTTTCATGCAGTTTTCCAGAGAAATAAAGACTACATCGCATTAATCCTGGCTAATAGACGCTTTCTTTTCATTCTTAGTATGTCTTCTATTAGTAATATATGTTTTCAATAAAGTTTTGGTGAGCTCCCGTCTGAAATCACTTACATCGGCTAATTCGCGACGGGTGTAGTTCTATCCGTAGAGAACTGAGGAGCGCACTAATAAGTACATCAATATTGACCTATAGTACAACGCATTAAAAAAAACTGCAGTCGATAACAATGGCAGACGGTCCGCGGCATCCTCCATGACTCCTCTAATTAATCACAAGAGTGAACGAAATCAGCTTTTAGATGTTTGAGTATATACCAACGAATCCGGAAGAATAGAAATTCTTAAGCTTTTAACTTCATATGGCGATACATTTAAAAAAATAGCAGGAAATGCTTAACAAGCTGACTATTTTTTGTCACGTATGAGCTCTGTGTGGCGCTCACTACCGACTTTAGTTGTATCCAGCTACTGCACCTTTATTGCCATGCTCAAAAGTCGTGATATTAAAACTGTTTTACACACACATACTTTATTTATGTATGTTTATTTCTTTATTTATTCATTTCTTAGGTACCGCCAATTGCGTCAGGAATAGTAACAGAAGCGACAATGTAATTTTCAATGACGTACAAGTTGGACAGTGTCATGATTCCAAGTACGCACTTTAACGTTGCGTCAAATTATACATCAAGAACAGGAATGTTTACGGCCACTACAGGCAGCATGCGAGAAGAATCAGCGTTGACAAAAATGTCCAACTAAGCTAAGAATATAAGTAACAACGAGAAGAATAACGCTAAGAAATGATTATTGGTACGTATGTAGTTGGTTATCAACGACGGCGAGAAAACCATCTAATAATGAACCATTTGCAATAATTTTGTTTGAAGCGTTCCATTCGCGTATAGTTCGTAGAAAAAACAAGATTCCCTTTGATTATGATACCTTCAAGTGTATATTTGTGTATGTGTGTAAGGCCTGTTGGCCTTATCAGATATTTGATTGTTTCAAGAAACATCAAATAATATTGATTACTAATGACATGGTACACGATTATAGGCGCACAAGAATTAGAAGTCCAGAATTTTTCACTGAATCTGTTGGCGGGTCTGTTCGCTTGTATTTGTTAAAATGTACTTGAGCGCCTTTCTCTGCACTCCAATTTTTTTAGTGAGTTTGTTAGTGAACAGAAACTGAACGGCTCTAGCGTATTCCAGGAAAATTCGCGCAAATGTTTCCAAGAAAGTAATTTTGTTTCATATAGTACTAGTTCAAGACGTCTATTTCATGAAAAATATTTGTTTTGGTGTGGCTAATGTGACCATGCTAACAGGATAACCCTACCTGAAGTCAGAGGTTAATATCATGCCTCCATTGTGGGCAGACATAAGTGGGGCATTATTCAAGGTGTACTTAAAGACCGACTCATGTTTCTTCTTAGTTATAGATCAGATAACAGATATGTTAACGTTATTAATCATCTGTCATTTTTCCCACCACTAGGACACTGTTGTTAACGCGTTATTTAGAGATGTATGCTCAGCGACAAAATTTATTTTCTGATAAATTACGCAATAATTATCAAGCACTTGAATATTATGTGAAACACTAGCAGGCAGTTCTTTTAAAAATATTAAAAATAATACTGCAGCTAAAACACTTCTCCACTGGCACACCTGATATGGTATTAGCAGTTCATTATTTCTTGTAATTAATTTCGACAAACTGATTCCGTTCAATGAGAGAGAATCTAATCCACTCTAAGTTCCTAAACCTAGTTCATTTTTTTCTAATTACAGTGTGCTGTGTGATGCGTGGCAGTAGGCTTCGGTGAAGTCCAAGAATATCGTGCTTTCGTGATCAATAAAGATGGATATGTCATGCCTTTGTTCAATTATTAGAGCAACAGTAGACAGTCATTTACGAAACCCTTGTTGACAAGGCATTGTTATTTTGTTTCCTTCTGGATAGGTTTTTATGTGCTTTGTGATGATGTGTTCAAAAGGTGTGCGTAATATGCTGGTTAGTGAGATAGGTATCAAGTTTCAGCAATGAGATTTACTTCCTGATTTGCCTACCGGTGTTATTTTGTCTGTTTTCTATTCCTGAGGAAGAGTGCACGATGACAACGATTTGTTGAAGGTTGTTACTAAAAACTTGGTAGCCGATTCGGCATGTTTGTGCATAAACACATTAGATATGTTGTTAGGCCCAGTTCCTTTCTTTGTGTCTAAGTTTAGTAAGAAGTTTAAGACTCCTGCTTCAGTTACGGTTAGGGGTCTTAGGGTCTTGTCTGTACGACGGCTTATGCAAGGTAGATTTCCGTCGTGTGGATTTAGGACAGGACAAAAGTAATGATTGACTGCAGCCGCAGATTTCTGTCATCTTCTGGAGATACTTCAATTCCGTTTCATATTTTGACCTAGGTAACGGCAAAGCTACTGCGGAACATTTTTTTTTAGGAAATTAGCAAGTGTATTTCAGTCAAGGCGCCCGTGTGCTGTGCGATGTCAGTGCACGTTAATGATCCCCAGGTGGTCGAAATTATTCCGGAGCCCTCCAGTACGGCATCTCTTTATTCCTTTCTTCTTTCACTCCCTCCCTCATCCTTTTCCTTATGGCGTGGCTCAGGTGTCCAACAATATATGAGACAGATACTATGCCATTTATGGACGGGACGAAGAAGGGCGAAGACAGGCAACCATATGTGAGACAGATACTACGCCATTCCCATCCCCCCCCCCCCCAAAAAAAAAATAGTTATTTGAGTCACCACTGCGCACTTGTTGCGTGCGCTCCCGGAGCCGCTTAGTGCGGGTGGGGGTAGTGGTTCCGGTCTTTAAGGATATGTCCTCCACTTAGCGAGGCAAGCTCAGCCAGAAAGCAGCCACCAAGTTACAAAGGGGGGTGGTGAGTTGGTGTCTAGTTTTCGCCGCTAGCAAGCCAGATAATGGTCGGAGTCAAAGGTTCACACACAAAACAAACTTTATGCAGCAATGAGGCGATACAGAGGAATTTCTGAACACTCGTAAGAACCCATACAAAGTGATCTATAAGACAATGCAACCCATACAAAGTAACGCATGAAAGAGACAAATAAACCAGAACACAATTTGTTCACCGGGCACAGCGACAGTTTGCCGACCGGAGGATCACTATGGGCCCTCCCGAAGAATAGCACGCGCTCCTTCTCAGATCCGTGTTTAGCGCGACAGCGGTGCTCCCTGGGAGTCGCACGGTAAGTCTTCTCAGAAGCTTCAACTACGGCACGTACTGACCGAAGGCGCTGAAAGTCCTTCATATTTAGGGCGCGCCGCGTCTATTCGTTTCTTCGCGCCAAAGCTGGCGCGAACATACACGCAGTATGAACTGTACAACAGCTCTCTCAGCCTCCCGCCGAGGCAAGCATCGAAATTAGCAGGACTATGCTTTTATTTCAGCCAGGAAAGAGTTTTCCATATGGTTATAGTTAGTTCTCTTCGACCCGGCGCCGCCGGTGGGCGAGCGAAATGGAGAGGGCATCACACAGCACACAAAAGGATACGCGCTTTTCGTCAGGAATAACTGAAATTTTCTCCGAAGTTCTCCAGCAGTCTACGGAGCGCGTGGGGGAGATTCCAACCTCGCCGCGCAAGCTTCCCAAATGTGCGCCTATTTTTTGTGACCATTTGTAAAGTGTAAAATATTATGTTTTAGCTCTTTTTACTTTGGATTTATATCATTATTGGCTATCGTTAGTTGCTCCGCATTCGTAGTGATGGTTTTTGTTCTTCGTTTTTTTTTTGAGCCATCAGACTTTTCATTTAGCATGAATTACGGTTCGAGGCATCGATGGTAATGGTTTAGGTTTCTTTGTGTGTTTTTTTTTTAGTTTTGGTTGGAAACTCAATCGAACGTCGTTGCAAAGAAAGGCAACCCGGAAGCTGGGGCGAGGCCCCAGCACAGCGTCCAATGAAAGGGCTACATGGGTCCCTACTTTAGAGCAATTTCGTGAAAAGCTGTTGGTGTACGGAAATGGACCAGTTTGCTGCTTTCCGTGCCGTAGAGTCGGCTGATGAAATCATGGGGTGAAGCTCTGAAAAGGACCGTGAGCGGGAGCTGTCTTCCGATGTCGTCAATGAAAACAGGCACCCCTATTTATTTCCTTACTAGGTGCATTCAGTTCTCGTCGAAAGACTTCGAAAGCCATTTAACTTCTCGTTCAGGAAAAGTGCAGCAGAGACACTCCTCCGCTCAACCCTAAAAATTCTTACCTTCACTAATGTGATAGCCGCTCGGAGCTTAAATTCGCTTCCAGCTCAAAGTCTGGCGGCAGTAGGCGACAATTCAGAGATGACGAAATTGAAAACCATGTCAAGTGTAGTGCGATTCAATGTCTTGTACTGTATTTCAGAGTTTACTTACCATCATTATTAACAGGCAGTGCTAAAGTAAGTGGGTACTACATCGCTAATTTGATGCGGTGGCATTCTGATCGGCAGTGACACACAGGCATAGAGGAACGCCTTGGTGACACTTTAATGGATGTGCTGATGTTTTTGTAGCGATAGCTACATTACGCTAGCATTTCGAGCCTTCAGCGTGACGGGGTCGTGGCCACCGTGGCGGCACCGTGGCTGGTCACATGGTTGGTCACGTGGTGCGGAGCAGTTTCCGATGGCGCGGCGCGCCGGCGAAACCGAGTGGATGGGGAGAGTGAATCCACGTCTAGGGAAGAAGGTGAAGAAGGAACGCCCAGCCAAACGTAGCGGGGAAATAATGACTTTGCAACTCGACTGAGTGAGTTCCACTCGGCCAGCTGTAGCTATCGCGTCACTCCAGGTTTAACCAGAGATAAGCCACAGCCAATTTTTGGTTGTGTTACAGCGAAAATGTAAACGAGGGTACAAAAGTAGGCAGGGATAAAAGTTCCCGCAATTCTAAACGGTGAGCCGGCGTGAAATGAGACATGTCGAGCAGGCGATGTACGAAATCAAGAAGTATATGGGGCGCTTACACAAGATTGCACGGACGAGAACATTGGTTTTTTAGTTTCATTTCTATGGCCTTTTTTTTAGTTTTCGCTTAGCGCAATTAAACTCATGAGGAGAGTAGAGCAGAAGGAATGTGAAAGACGTTAGCGTCCATTAGCCGGTCTCCGCAAAAGGGACGACGCGTGTAACGCTTAGCCGGTCTTCCGCTTCTTTTTCCCACTCTATTTTTCTTCTCTTCGCCGTAAGAGGCTTACAATATCTGACGGCGCAGGCACTCAGCACGGCGCCGGTCGGATTGCAAGAGCTGACGACATCGTTCAAAGTGATTTTGTTTCTTCTCTCTTCTGCTACCCTTCTACTAGGCGCATTGAAAGATTTCGCCCGCAAATGAGCGATTTAAGCAATTCCAGGCACTCAAGATGACTGTCGTCAGAGCGGCTTAAGATAAGTCCTGCTGATGGTAGCATCGAGAGCGCACTTTTAAGCCGAAATCAAAAGCTAACACCTGCGATTCAGAGCACTATACTTAGGCTTTTCTAACGTTCAGTTGTAGGGAACAATTAATGCGATTCGTACTTCAGTGTATGGAATTCTGTAACAGCTGTTTTTAATCCTCATACAAAACCATATCGGGCTACGCTCTCGTGTAATAACGCAGAGAACAGTGTTAGTCATGCAGATTGTCCGAAATGTGCGCAGGCTCAATTGCGCTTATTTTCAGATAAGCTTTTCAGTAAAATCCCAAATAGGTTATCGCGTATCCGTAATCAATATCCTTCAGTAAGGAATGATGGTGATGCATTTTTATGGCGCAAGGGCATCTGTGACCAAAGAGTGTCATGGCACGAGCTTGTTTTTTCTACCCAAGGTGGGGTCTAAGACTCGCAGCGTCAGGATACAGTTCAAGTTTACAGTTCAAGGATATAGTTAAATATGATTACATCGGTAATGAATTCAAAATCAAATTGCAATATTTCACTACACTTCCCTTTGTTTCAAAAAGTGATCATAACACACAGGTGACGCAAGTACACCTAGCTGCGTAAGAAAAAAAAATGGCGCAGTATTCTTGTAGCACTCAAATAATTGCATGTAATGATATTTGTTTAGCATGGGTTTAATTGCGTTCATAAACTATTTCCCCCTCAAAAGTGCTTTTGTCGAGAATTGTTGGATATGAACGTATCGATCACCGATAACATACGCCAGCAAAGGGCAGTCGTTTTGAAGCTCAAGACAATATTGGATTTGCGTGATCAGGAGCTCGTAATAACATCTTTATGTCGTCAAACTGCGGGGGTACCAGGAATTTAATTCTGCGTACAATCTCGTTTGAAGTATTCATCGAAGTTTTTCAATATTGCCTAAAGAAAAAATGACTTTTTTTTCGTTTTTGTTTTCGATATTCACATTTTCGAGAATTCTAGATGTCTACTGGACAACTACTTGACAATCACTATACCCTCAGTCGGCACTCACTCTAAACTCACTGGAATCCATGACACTGATTCGCCTCAGTGAAGCAAGGAGCCTTCGTAGGCAACAAGGCATCTCCGGAACGCGTACGAAGAGTGAAGCTCGCTTATGGTCGGATGTATCTTTTACACGAGTAGTTTTTTCGTGTTTGCTTGAACGCACGCTTTTGCGAGCTACTTGAACCAGTACTACGTGATCCAAAGAGAGCAGTCAGGTAAAATCAGGCCGCGAAAATTCATTTTATTTCATTTAATTAAATTCATGCATATAATTCATTTTTAATGAACACAAAAAGTATAGAACCGTACACTTGGCGAACAAAAAATGAAAACAAAGGCACAAAGAGAGCCATCACAGATGGTACTCCATGTAACCGGAATTGTAAAAAGGGTCCTGCTTTGTACCCTTCGGGGGAGCTAGTTGTAGCCCTGGTGAGCAGTGGGGAGAGCATAGTGGAAGACGGCAAGGGGGAAAGCAGGGAGGGGGAAAGCGGGCAGGGGAGAAAGCGGGGCAGCAGAAACAGTAGTCATAGGATAGAAGCCTAGCAGAGCACAGCTACGACCTCATGTCGCAATTTGCAATTTGATGCCACACGGAGCAGAAATGCGCATCTGGTAGCAACGAGCGAGTCCGAATGAAATATGCCAATACCTGCTTTTTACAGCGCTCGAGCTCACCTTGCTCCTGTCAGCAACGGCTGCTTTCACGCAAACCCGATAGGCTTTACTGCAGTGGCTGTTTCCAACCGAAGGCATTACGAGCCACTGCCTCTACTCTCGCTCGAATCAAGAAAATGTTTCCTGTCGCTAATGGCCGTGGGTCTAAAGTTTTCGAAACTGTTCACGCAGGGGAAGAGCGCAAAAAAAAACAGCTAAAGGACAAAGTACAAAAGCAAAGCATGAAGGGCAAGGCATTCGTGGAAGCGCACGAATAAATACTGCGATCGAAATGCCTTCTGAGAATGTCTTCCCGATTTAGCATAAAGAAAAATTCGGCCGAATTCGCTTTGCCAACTGTTTTCCCAATGCGGCAGCGCTTTTGAGCTCGCAGCAGTGATTTTGTTGCTACCGCCTGATTTTCTTGAGATGACCAAGAGCACGGCTAGTGGGTTGGTTTGTAGTCTACTATGAAACTTAATTGCTGATAACGGTGTGTTTGGTCCTCCAGTGATTATATAGACTGTATGAAAGTGAAGTTTCACTGCTCTAGCTTTTGTTTCATTTAAATTCTCCCGAGCTGCTGCAAGACTAATAAATCAAATCCAACGAATATCTTTTTGTCGAAGTCCATCAATATCTTATGGAATGCGGTTTTTCGCGGATGGTTACCAGGCTGCTTGTTCGTTGTGAGGTACGGCAAATAGAACTCGAAGTTGTGAGAACGTCTCTGTGTTTTTAACAGAATCTTTTATTGGAAAGCGCGGGACATCAACGGCACGAGCAGTGGACCTATAAATGCTAAAGCGGCTAGCGCACTTGCCCGAGGTAATGTTTTGCAATTCCTTCTCAAAGACACAGTTCAGGGGTATGGCACTAAGGGCGGCAGGCATTGTCACCACTCATTAGGCACAAGCCAAGTAAATATATCAACCCTGCTACTACCTGTCGTGCGTATTATACTGAAACCACAAGTGATCGCCTACCACTGACTGAATCCCGCATAGTGATTGATTTTTTCGAATGATCTCTTGGCAGATACGCAAGTTTGCACAAGGTGCTGTGACCTGGGTGGTCATCGTCAGTTTCGATTTCAGTCTTTAGAGCCGCCGCGGTGGCTCAGTGGTTATGGCGCTCGGCTGCTGACCCGAAAGACGTGGGTTCGAATCCGGCTTCGGCAGTCGAATGTCGATGGAGGCGAAATTCCAGAGACCCGTGTACTGTGCGATGTCCGGTCACGCTTAAGAACCCCAGGTGGTCGAAATTTTCGGAGCCGTTCACTACGGCGTTCCTCATAGTCTTAGTTGTTTTGGGAGGTTAAACCTCTATAAAAAAAAAAATTCCGCCCCTAGACCTGCACGGCAATGCAGCTCACAGTTGCCGAGAATCTTGGAGGCACATCGGTGTCGTTCTGCATCGGCATTCTTGTGCTTATTCATCAAAAGAGTATTATCAGTGAGACGTTGTGCTTAGACGTTACTCATAGGATAAAGACGCCGCCAGGCGATACGTATATCCGGCTTCGTTTATAAGCAAGCAGTGCAATGTCTCCGCATGCTGGCCAGATTCAGCCAGGTTGGCTTTTTAAAAACATGACGGCGCCTTAGCGGCTATGACCGTCGGCTCACCACCAACCCCTTCTTGCTTTCAGCTGTTCTCGACGCTGTATTTGACGCAGTAAATTAAGCGGCCTATAAGGAGGTGAGCGCAACGCATCGGAGCCTTGAAAAGGAATATAGTAGGGCTAGCGTTAAGAGGCAAGGAAAGAATTGTGTGGCCACAGGAAAGGACACTAGTTGCAGATATCCTAGAGTGTAGCGATGGAATGGTGCAAATATGTCCGTTAATCAATTGTATCTTTAATACTCCCGCCTCCACCCCCCCCCCCTTCTCATGCAATAATTCCCGCAAGGACGCTTCAAGTATCTGAATGATTCAACAAGCAAACAAAAAATGAGCAAATTTTCGCAATTCTGAAACAGTAATTAAGCTGAGGATCACTCGACTGAGAGTTATTGTGCACTGAAACGCGCTGTCTGCAGATCTTGTCATCACTTTCACTAGAGTCATTGCAGCCTCGATGAAAGCTGCATTAAGAACTGGCTGGTAAACACCTTAACTGTGTCCAAAAATAAAAACCTTAGAACGACGCCAAAAAAACTATTTCGATCTGTTTGACAAAACCTAACGACTATTAGACAAATCAAGAGAAACAAAAAAAACATAGCTCACCTCTGCAGTGTTTACTACGATTATCATCTTTTTCTCAAGAGGTCATTGCTATTGTCTGTGGAGACAAGAGGTCGCAATACCTGGCTGCGTGGTGTGGGGCAACAGTACAACGTGAATTGTTGTTAACAACCGCCTCTTTCTCCGGTGAATGAGCCACGACCTTGGCGTCAGCAAAGAAATTTATGAGAGCTGAGCGCCATTTCCGGCTGTCCTTTTATCGACCACGCTTCAGTGCAAACGGGGATGGTTGGGTACTTACGGATTGGCAGGGGTGACACCTGCGTAGTTCGTCTTCCTGAGCGCGCAGGGGTAATCGAACGCAGGAACGTCGGTGCTCGATAGGGGAACGTTCCTCACAAATGCGATTCGGCGGTTCCCCGGAGACTGTGCAACAATAAGCACGACAGGAACAACCGCAGCCGTCGGCCGTGGCCACGCGCCTCTGAAAGCTCACTGTTAGTTGACCCTGCTCAGACGAATACTGTTAGTGATCGCTGCTTGGATAAACGCCTGGGGATACCTGTCAATTGTTCATTCGTTGCATGCTTGGTTCTTCGGACCACTTATAACAGCGAAGAAAAATAGCTCACAGTTGAAGCGGATACAGAACGGGGTCACAAGGCCATGAGTGTAATAGTGCCTTCGAGTAATCTGTGCAGCTTTTGACCAAGGTTTTTTCAATGTATAATTATTTTCACATTCCCAAGAAGAGCTTCCTTAAAAAATGTTTAGTGTTCGTGGTCCCCATTCGACGGTTCCCGGGAAACTGTAAATACTTCCGAGATACACCCCCGCAAGAACTGAACATTGTGATTTTAAATTTAGTTCTGCGTAGATCTGTTCTCTTCGCACAACTAAATAAAAACTACAATACCCAATGATGGCGTGAGTGTATCTTTGAGAAGTTGCTCCTTCACCTACACACCCATCCCTCCTAACTTCCCAACAGTGGCTAAAATCCATCCTACTCTTGTAATAAAAGATTTTTTCATTCATTTATTTAGTTCCGCGTAATGAATCGTGCTATTTATATTCTCCACGAGAAATATATGTGTCAAGTGGCCAGAACTCTCACTCAAAAAAGGCGTCCACCCGCTCCGTGCATTTAATCACGCTTCAAGGCCTGTAATTTAGAACTCTCAAATTGTTTACAAAATCGTTGCTCGTGACGCACATGCAAATATTTCATAAACAAAAGTAGGCCAAATTATATATTTTTCAGTAATCTTTGAGGTCTCCGCCCTCGACGAACACCGGAAAGGCGCTGTGACGGAAGCAATAAAGCAGAGAAGGAAAAAATGAAAATAGGAAAAGGTGCCATAACATAGGGCGCAGGATAAATGTAGCTTCTTGGGTCAGTTTGATGCATGGTTACTAAAAGACAGGCAGAAAACGACGCGTTCACAAGAAAGAGTACACCTGATGATGCTGGATTTGTACCCCTCGGGTTCGCTTAACGTGCCATGGCATCCTAAACATGCATTGCGGTCTCCTCCACCTAACTGTCGCCGCCGCGCCCAGATTCCACCCTGCTACTTTGTGCTCAGGAGCCCGACGTCGTGATGATTAGGCCACTGCGGTGGTTACCACCTGTTGTGTAAGGGCGCATTATTTACACATCTTTACAGCAGCAGTTGTACAGAGGTGAGGAAGAAAAGAGATGTGAAAGCAGTTTTGGTTTAGTACGTGGATAGCATGCACACTCGCGGTCGCCCCCTGTTGGAATCTTTGCTCCCTGCTAGGCTAGCTTAGCACTGTGCCCGTCACCCTGGTAGTTTATTAAGGCGAAAGCCTTTAATGGCTCAACCTCGCGCGTCCGGTGTAACGCTGTCTTCCACGAAAAACGCGGCAACTAATCAAGATAGAGAAAACGAATGGTAGCATCAGATAGAGGGAACAAAATGTAATCCCCACGCCAAGATTGATTGTTATAGAGTGATTAGTTAAATAATTGTAACCAATTATAGAGAAAAAACGAATGCGTCGATACAGCGCGGACGTCGATATAGCGACAGGAGACGGTGACGTCACACCCGAGGTCGTCATGGTAACGTCGCGCGCGCTGGTGGTGATACCTGCGCGCAACCACCAGAGAACCCGGAATCCTGAGAAGAAGGCCAGAGAAGCTAGCCGCAACCGCCAACAACGTCGTCTAGATCGAAAGTGTGGCAAAGCAGTGCCACAGGTATAGGGCCCTGCGAAGCTAGAGAGGCCAAAGACTTTGGCCTTGCCGCACTTAAGATTGGCAAAGTGCTCCCATAATTTTTTTTTTATAGCTGACGATGACATCCACAATTGAAGCTATAGCTTGCCCGTTGTTGGGTGAGTGGGCCGTTCATCATCAGTTTCATTGTCATTTACGAGTCTGGGCTTGTGTTTTCTTCAAACACCTGTGTATGTTGCGTAGTCACCTTTGTGATAAAAATTAAGAAGAATGCTTACAAACAGCCATTGCTTGCGTCCGCGTGCGGTCTGTGTCTTTGCGTCTGTGTGTGCGTGCGTGTGTGCGTGCGTGTGTGCGCGCGTGTATGTGTGTGAGTGTGCGCGCGTGTATGTGTGCGCGCGTGTGCGCGTGTGTGTGAGTTGCGTGTGTGTGTGTGTGCGCGCGTGTGTGTGAGTTGCGTGTGCGCGTGTGTGTGAGTTGCGTGTGTGTGAGTTGCGTGTGTGTGCGTGTGTGTGTGTGCGCGCCGCGCGCGCGCGCGTGTGTGTGTGTGTGTGTGTGTGTGTGTGTGTGTGTGTGTGTGTGTGTGTGTGTGTGTGTGTGTGTGTGTGTGTGTGTGTGTGTGTGTGTGTGTGTGTGTGTGTGTGTGTGTGTGTGTGTGTGTGTGTGTGTGTGTGTGTGTGTGTGTGTGTGTGTGTGTGTGTGTGTGTGTGTGTGTGTGTGTGTGTGTTGTGTGTGTGTGTGTGTGTGTGTGTGTGTGTGTGTGTGTGTGTGTGTGTGTGTGTGTGTGTGTGTGTGTGTGTGTGTGTGTGTGTGTGTGTGTGTGTGTGTGTGTGTGTGTGTGTGTGTGTGTGTGTGTGTGTGTGTGTGTGTGTGTGTGTGTGTGTGTGTGTGTGTGTGTGTGTGTGTGTGTGTGTGTGTGTGTGTGTGTGTGTGTGTGTGTGTGTGTGTGTGTGTGTGTGTGTGTGTGTGTGTGTGTGTGTGTGTGTGTGTGTGTGTGTGTGTGTGTGTGTGTGTGTGTGTGTGTGTGTGTGTGTGTGTGTGTGTGTGTGTGTGTGTGTGTGTGTGTGTGTGTGTGTGTGTGTGTGTGTGTGTGTGTGTGTGTGTGTGTGTGTGTGTGTGTGTGTGTGTGTGTGTGTGTGTGTGTGTGTGTGTGTGTGTGTGTGTGTGTGTCATCGACGTCCAAATAATTGCAAAGGAGCGTTGCGAGGGGGGCACACAAACCTGGATTCACCGCCGAGGGAGGATGCACTTGCAGGTAACGTGACAAAAAATGGTGTAATTAGAGACAGCAACCCACAAGGCGCATTTTGGGTTTAGGCGGCCGGTCTTTTCCTGATTAGCACCTACGTGGAAATTTGACGTCTGTGGTGTCCCGCCGAAAACGAATCAGTTACCAGGTTCGATAAAATAAATTACAGTGGGCTCACAGAAAGGAAAAAAAATAATACTGCCTAGCCCGCATTAGGTTCGATAAGAGCCGGAACTGTCGCCATTTCTTGATGGAGAACACAACTGCGCCCGCGTGCGAAAATTTTAGTGAGCTGCAGAGATTATTAGGTCAATGAAATTAACCCCAGACCCTCCATGACAGCGTCCCTCGAAGTGCTGTTTATTTGAACATAAAAGGAAGAATTACTTCCCACTTACCTGCAGCACATGATACTCTGAATAGCCAGCCTCGGGATATGTAGGGATGAATAAATAGGCTTCCCCGCATGTGTATACGTTGTCGGGAGAGTCATGACAAAAAAAAAAGGATTGTAAGAAGCTGTAAAACCACAAAAAAAACGCCGAAATCGCACCTCAAAGTGTTATCCCACGCAGCGAAAGGAAAGAGAATCGCTGGATTCGAACCGGAGCGAGGGGAAGTTGAGGACGCGGGACCGGCAACTGCAAGTAAGACGTATTGGCGTTCTACTTCCTGGCATGCCTCTTGCTCTTCGTCCCCAAAGACGCACGACTTGGATAGATGGCCTCTAAGAGGTGCCTGGCGAACGCCAGAGAAAAAAAAAAGACGTGAAAAAAAATCGTGACAGTGACATCGTATCAAGAGCACTTATTCGTCGGGCGCCCGACTGCGCTCGTCGGCGAGAATTAATCTGTTTACGCTATGGATCGGCGTGTTTTCCTTCATTCGTTGCCTTTTGGTAGCTGGAGAGAGCATACGTCAGCTACGCACAGGGGCTCTCTGCTGATTATGATATGTGGAAATAAAAGCAGCAGGGTCAGAGAAGAAACAGAAAAAAAAAATAACTTCGATAGATGTTCAGATAAAAACCATAAGAAGGGCGTATACACCAAATTTCAACTGCGACACACAGAACACATCGCTCCATCCCCTTTGTCGCCTTCAGAATATAGTACACCTGCCGCGTGTCACCCCGGAGTTTAAATCACTTCAGGCTTTACCTACTCCAATTAAACTCCTATAATACGGTTTATTTTCGCAAGAACACTGCTGTGAATACACAAGTTTAGCTAGCCGAAGGATTCCCCTTTCTGCACTGCCATGTTCGTTGATTTTGTTTTTTTTTATGGGGGTTTAACGTCCCAAAGCGACTCAGGCTATGAGGGACGCCGTAGTGAAGGGCTCCGGAAATTTCGACCACCTGGGGTTCTTTTACGTGCACTGACATCGCACAGCACACGGGCCTCTAGAATTTCGCCTCCATCGAAATTCGACCGCCGCGACATGGAGGGCATGGTTGACAAGGAACAACGTGGTGTAAGCCGGGACATCCACAAAAGGGACGAAGCGGATAGGCTTCAGTCCCTCGTGTGTGAACTGATATTGCTCTTAATAAAAACATAGATGCACTTGGTAAGCGGCTAAATGCTTTGATAGATTGCAGCTAAGGCACAGTCAATGTCTCGTTTCCAATTAAATCCGATGAAAGATCCGTCACAGCTGAAGAGCTATCCACTGCTGGCACCGATTATTTTTTTATGATATTTATTAACTCATAAAACATTATGATGACTTCACTGTGCTAGGGCCGCTAGGCCAAAGAGCGTCATGTCACAAGGTATTAAGCACTACTCACGGCGGGTGTCAGATACCCACTTTTCTAAGCAGTTCACACCATATAAGCCGAGCGCCAGGATTGCACCCGTTGTTACCACCGGTGGATACCCGGCTTTATTTATTTATTGCTTGCTGTTACCACTCCACAGTACCAAGCAGGGCAGGCCTAAAAAAATGAATGAAAAGAAATTTCCATCTCTAATAGAATTCAGGTCCCGCATTACAAGAACCTAATTAAGCGTATATAGTACATGCGAAATTGCTCTCTTATCCCTAGTAACTTCGTCAGAAGTTCAACCTACATTCATGTCCCTAAAAAACGTCAAAAATACCTGCGATAGAGCGCGTAATCAAAATCATAAACCCTAGCTTAACACATCTAATTAATATGAAATTTCTGTCTTGTATGTTCCTTGAAAGAATAAAGGTCTCTGAAGTTTCTGTTATATTGAAAGAAGCGGGTGAGGGGGGGGGGGTGTTCTTCGTCAGCTGCCGGCGAATATACATCCTCTCTGCTTTTTCTAAGGACTTTGAAAGACTAATTCATTAAATAATGAGTTGCCCCTTAAGCGAAAATAACACTAATACAGCTTTTCAGTTTGTTTCACTAATAAACGATCCACGTAAATTGCTGTACTTCTGCAAGAAAAATTGATTTTAGAAACATTTGAGTGCGAGCAATTTCAATCTTGAATGTTTATTGATTACTGAAAAGCACTTCATCCTATTAACCACATGGCTGTAACTAAAGAACTTGAATGCTAAGGTTTTCGTGACAGTTTGTTTGTCTTTTTTCAAAGTTACCTATGCAATTGCTTGCAGTAGGGTAAAAATGAATCATTTTAAACGGAGATTTACAGCAGTTGAGAACGCTGTTTCATACGGCAGCAACCTGTGAGCTTTATTGTTTGGTATTTAGTATAATGACAGATTAGCAAAACTTGAATAAGGGCTAGATAGTGCATAACTTTTTTGAAGTGAAATAATAGCGCTCAAAAAGACACTCATGAAAAAACCGAGAAAGACAAGGGCACTCGATACCTTGACATAGTTAACACTGATCTCACTACACATTTTATATTCTACGCTGAGGATACCTGATTGTTTTTTCGCGGCCTAT
Organism: Amblyomma americanum; assembly: GCA_030143305.2. NCBI lineage: Eukaryota > Metazoa > Arthropoda > Arachnida > Ixodida > Ixodidae > Amblyomma > Amblyomma americanum. Next base: position 116,683 of record JARKHS020011143.1, on the reverse strand, counting down.
TCTTTCACGAACTGCTAATTAATGTCAATAAGGTACTTGTATTGCTAAACATTGAATGCACCTCAAATTCATTTATTATTACCGCATCGAAGGCAAAAGTCCTGTCATTTTGCCGTCGTAATAGGATCGCGGACAGTGGCGTAACCCTGGGTCTTGGTCAGTGTAACATAAAATCCCACCAGAAGTAAAAATCCTTGGAGTGAATTTACATGTGAATATGTCTTAGAACTTGCATATTAGCCTCTTCGTTCCAAACTCGCTCGCACTGTCGGCTTGATTCACGATTACGCTTTCTTTTACTGGAGAATATTAAATTGCTGTCCTATATCTCCTGCTTATTTTCAATGGCAAATTATTGGTTTTTCGTTTCGGCATTACGGCGAATAAATTTCAGAAAAAAAAGCAAAGCGAACAATTGCTAATGCAAGTTTTGACGCTCGCAAAACACAAAAGTTTCATCCTTTAAAAGTTTTGCCTTTCACAGCCTTGCACAGTTCTGTAATTATTTCACAGCGCAAAAGCAGCATAATAGATTACGCTGCGTACATCATAGAACTTCTGTCTTAACTTCGAATGAGAACTAATAGAAGCAACGCACAAAAAACTGACCTCTGAAGAGCACCTCAAAAGTCGTATCAGTGATAGAAAAGAATTTTAAGAATACACGTACGTTACCAACCAGCCTAAATTCAGGAAATAGCTTTAAATTATTTTGTAAACAGTTGGAATAATCTCTGCATTTTATTTTTCTCCTTCTATTTTATGTTCTTTTTTAATAGATTTATCCTGACAGCTGCTCTGCCATGTGTGTAGTAAAATGCGGCACTCTTGAAGCCTCGGAAAGTTTTTTCTCTGCATCCTCTGCTTTGCATTTGTATGCATGTAAACTTTAAATCATATTTTACTTTTCTCTTTATATTTTAATGAAATTGAGCAGTTGGATGCACTCTCATTTAAATCGCCTTTACATCAATCTATAGCTTTGTCATCCGTCCTACTGGCCGCCATGCTATGTGAAGTTCCTCTTATGTAAATCATTCTTGGAGAATATTTTCAGACTTGAAATGTTTTAATGTAGTATATATTTAAGGTAATGGTCCATTCTTTCTACGCGTAGCATGATCTTTCTTTTAGAATTGTTATATCGCTTGCATCGAACAGTCAAGACTGCCATTAGATAACCAATGAGGAACGTTCTTCACCGTAGAAAACAATAATAACAAAAAAATTCAAGGCTACCGAGGCGAGGTCTGCGGATATATTCATTACTATAGTGAAATCTTACAATATATGAAAAAAGTTCGTTCCTAAACTCTTTCTCATTGAAAAATTGGAGGGGGCACTCAAGCTCCGCCTTAAGGATATCACGCCATAACGTTCATAAGTTAGCGCGTATATGTACAGAATTGGTCAATCTCAACTTTACATTCATAGTTGCATGGGAGTCCTCACACCACTCCTTATGCAATGGTGCAGTGGTTAAGATGCGCCACTTCTGCGATGGCAGGCTCTGCCACCGGTGGGACTTGTGAGACCCGAGTTGCCCCAGCAACCTCTCGCGATGAATCATTCATTTAACAGCCGCCTGCCATGGCTGTCAGTTTGCTCACAATCCAGTGGATAGATTATGACGACGCCACAAGGTCACGTGACCAAGCTGGCCCACCTAGATTGCTTCTCCGGTGGGTGGCCAGCTGGTCACCCTACGCCAGCCTATTTCTCGCTCACAACACCGACAACGACGAAACCGGATTTTCTGGGTAACGGATCCTGTAACGTTATCGCGTTAATATGTTCTGTACAGATGTGCTGGGTACGGCGTATCGCTCGGTGACATCTTTACAAACAAGTACTTATTGGCCATCGTATTACCGAGACCCTCGCCAGTAACGCCTCTGCACGCGACAACAGCATCTAGCCTGCTCTTTGTGCAGGCTGCACGGAATACTTAGCTGACGACTACAGCAGTCGTTATCGGACCCCGAAGGCTTCTCATGCACTGATCGTTTCTTGACGTGTGTAGGCGTGTTTGTTAAGCTGTTTCTTAAGGTAACGAGTACCTGTCGCATGCCAGTATGTTTCTAGCCGAAAAAAAAATTCAGAGGGCACTTTGTTGGCATGAAGTGCTTTGAGGCGAAAGCCTTTAGTGCGGTGCTGCTACTTGTGTCACTGATGTGTGGTTAAGATGTTGGTTAAGTACGAAATTGTTTGTGAATATTAAATGCTGGAGACACTGGAGGGCGTTTTGTGGCATCCGTCTGAATCGACGCCTTTCCGCTAACACTCTCCAGCGTCCTAACGCAAGACAAAAATTATTGTGGGACTGTAAAAAGAACTAAAAATTCAGTGGAAGAACTAAATATACGTTCGAAGGAAGTAGCGTAGTCGTTAGCACGTTCGGCTGCGGAACTCAGGGATGGGGGTTCGAATCCCGCCGTGCAGAAGGATTCCTTTTCTTATCGAGTTAATTTTGTCATCGATGTCGCATGACTTGAGACCGGATACGACCTGAGACCGGAAAAGGCATGGCCGCAAGTATGAGCCATTAAAGGCTTTCGACTTACTACGAGCCTGCGTGAAACCCTAGCGGTGACTAATGGCAACAATCCTTACGTCATCGTTCTTCGCTTGCCATCGTGAAGGTATCGGATCGGTCGGAAACGACTCGATTATTCACACGTATCCTGTCTTAGTTTACAGCGAATTGGTTTGCAGCAACATAAATCAGAACTCTTTATTAAAAATGCAGAGACTGAAAGTGAGTGGCGAAGAAGCAACTCAGTTCGGCGACAGGACAGGGGAAGTTGCAGCGCGTCGACAGCGAAACGCAAAAAGCGGATGACCATTCTTGCTTATTTCATTCGCGTTATTTGCTTTTTTTTAAGTCGGTAGGGAACCTATTTTGAAGGGCTTTCTTTGTTCTTGATGTGATGGCGAACCTGATTCTAGTCCGTCACATTCCTTGTTTGATTTTTTCCAGAGCGAAGAAGAAATTTAATTCATTGTTGTCTCAGATACGATTAAACCGTCTCTCACAGTCCACTAACGCAAGGCGATACAACTCTTCTGCCGAATGTTGTACTGAGGTGAACGTGCACCTCTCCGTATTTTTTACAGGTTAAACTGATACAGCAAGACTGCTTGTGCACTCCTTCCTCCGGCATCTCGGCTACGGCACCTCTTTCTTCTCTTCTTTCACTCCCTCCTTTATCCCTTCTCTTACGGCGCGGTTCAGGGGTCCACCGAGATAAATGAGACAGTTACTGCGTCGTTTCCTTTCAACAAAAAAAAAACAATTTTCAAGATTCATTTAATTCGAAATGTATCAGGGCTAAATGTTTCGTCAACAAGGTAGTAATGAGGCTCAACTGTGTTCCGAAAATAGCTCGCAGGCACTCTTTCATCTCTGGGTGCCCGGTATACGACCATCTCCGGACACATAGTAAGCCAAGAGGGGAGGGGGGGGGGGGGATCACTAACCTCACTCACTCTCTTGCCCGTATATATGTGAGGTTCTGTAATTACATGTCAAACTACGTGTCAACATATTCTAGACAATAACTACAGTTTACAACGTGAAATACGCGCAGTTTGTGCGCATAGGAAGCAAAAAAAAAGGAAGCATAAACGAATATTATGTTTTCGCCGCATGTATTAAATGCGCTCGGTTGTTGTTAGAACCCTAGCAATCTTCTCAACATTGATATGGGTCCAGTGACGTCACGACCGCTCTGTTTACAGAATCTACAGAAGAGAGCAGCAAAGTACCAAAAATTGGACAGCTTGACTCTCGTCCTGCAAATGAACAGCTTTTATATTTCTCTGCGAGCTTGGCATAAAGGCATAAAGGTTAGGGCCGACAGAAGTCTTTCATGGCAGTGTAACTCCAAGCCGCTTACTAAGGGCCGGCGACGACAGGAAGACACACAGTGAAATCTCCAAGGCGTGCATGATGTACAGTGAAAGAAACGGTTGAGAGCTGGAGTCTTTTGCCACGGAGATCATCAATAGAGCACGATGCAAAAGCAAACGCAGCAAATATGTCTGCCTCGCCCGGTTTTGTAAAAAAGCAACAGCGAGGAAGAAAAATGGCATTTCTACGAAAACAAGAAATTACGTACAGGTGACGTGACTTGAACAGAGTCAGAGGAAGCTCAGTTTATAAAAATGCGCCTCTCTGCGAGCTACGTGCCGCAGAAGACAAAAGAAAGCTCGATGTTGAAATACAAAGCACGAAAATATATGCACGGTGCGCCAGTTTACTGCTTGCGTAGCGCGCAACTTTACGGCGATGGACGCCATAGAATAAGCGACAGGAAAAAAGAGCGTAGCGGATCGAAGAAGGCCGGAAGCATGGTGCATCGAAGAAGGCAAGTGAATACAACATAGAAAACAAAACAAACTGCAGAAACGCCATGAATATCTCGAAACTCGTTGGAAAAAACGCCTACGTGGGGCCGTAACAAATCGCCGCCGCTTCCGCATGGTCATAAAACTGGAGCTTCTCTGTTCGGACCAGCGCATGCGCTGCTGCGACCGCCGGACAAGAGGAGGTGCACAAGTGCAAGCGAAGGGAGAAACAAACAACTTGCAAGCGGAGTGAAGGGAAGCTATAAGGCGGAAGGCGACGCGCGAAACGACCCGGTGAGGCGATTTCTCCGCGCAGGGGCAGTCATCTTGAAAATGCGGCGCTATACGCGCGTTTGGCCATCGAGGCTACGCTGCCCCCTCTCACTTTTATTCTCGATATATGTCTTCTTCTTCACTTCTCCCCTCCCCCTCCTCCCACTCTTACTTCCCACCATTCCTAATGCCATTTCGCGAATCAATCCGCTTCGCACGGACGCTTGAAAGCAGGACGACTCTGGTTCTCTTCGTTTTTTCTTCGTACCGAGTTTTCCATTCTGTGTTCTAGTTTGAATTTCGCATTTCTGTTGCGCTGCTACGCAAGTTATACTTACTGTCAGCATGGTCGCTGTGTCGCCGTATTACTTCTTTCCCTCTTTCTTTGTTCCGTTTTTGTGCGATAGCCTAGAATCCCCACCGGCGCACTAATTCAGCGTCGTCCACATGGTCCACAAAAATCCTGATTGGCTGGCGGACAGGGACGTGATCGGTGCCATCACCGGACTGGGAAACTGCCATTGGCTAGAAGGACGTGACGCCACCAAACCTGAAGTAGCGTCAACAGAAAGCTGAACGCCTATTGGATGGAGAGAAACGACGTCACCACACCAGAAGTGACGTCACCAGACTAGGTTCGTCTGCATGAGGCCTCTACCTGTGAACTGTGGCAGGTGGTGGGCAGTGTCCTGAAAAGCTCGGGAAGTGCATTGTCTCGGCCAGAGGAGCCTAGGTCTCACAAGCTGCAACAGTCACTACCGCCAAAGGCAGCAAGAGCTCCGAGAGAGAGAGAGAGATAAAGGAATTTTAATGAGGGGTAAGAAGGAGAGGTCGGTCGATGGTAAGATGACCCTGGCCTGCTACTTCACACTGGGAAAAGGGAAAGCGGAGGAAAGAAAAAGAGCGATTGAGGGTTAATGATGGCATAATACAACTAGTTTCATGAGGTGATGTCCACACACTCACACTAGCTGGCAGTCGCATCAGGGTGATTAGACCCACGTGAAATTCATGTCTTGAACACACCGATGCATGCCATTAACACAAACCGGAGTAGGGGCTCCATGAAAACACAAATGTGCACTCTCACGCATGATATCAGACCGTAAACCGTGTAAACCGTGTAAACTATGTAAACCGTGTAGGCACTGCACAGGCGCTCACAAACGGGTATCCAGGTCTGTTTCACATAAAAGCTTAAGCACGGCCTTCGTCACCCATCACCCATCATCACGTTTCGCCCTGGCGCCTAGAAGAGTTTCTTCAGAGAGAAGGAGAAAGTCCAGCTATCTCACGGTCGCTTCCAGTGTTCACCTTTCATCAGTGTAGCTCGGACACTGGCAAAGAAGGTGTCCAATAGTCTCTGGAGTATGGCACCTCGAATGCCATCACATCGAATGTCATCGCACTCCCAACGCATGTCCGAATTAGGTGTCTCTGTGCTTTGCTGTATTTATTTCTTCATAATTTCGATGCGCACGCGCGCATCGAGTGTTTCCGCCTCCCTGCCATTGCACTGCAGAAGCCACCTTTATGGGTGAAAAAAATCTTGCTTGTCTTTCTATCTCGATGCTCCTACACTCGGCGACAACTTTGTCTAGCTATGGAGCGGAAGCTCTATGGAGTCGAAACACGCCATCTCTTCCTAGGGAGTGAAATGACCTCTTCAGCCGCCAATTAAATCCGCTAAGAGTAAATTTATTTACTGCAGTTCTTCAGGACATGAAGAACTTTTACAAACACAATGTAAAAGTTTGCGCGAAAATTATTCACATTTTCGAGGCATCCACATTTATTGACATCTTGCCTGAAAGGTGCTGCATGTACAAAACCACGCAATATGTGGTTTTCTTTTCTGACTCATTGCTAGACATCAATAAGTGTTTATTTATGACAGAATTCGGTCCAGGGAATTATTCTTTGTGGGCTACTTGTGTAAGTGATAAAAGGCCTTGTTTCTTGCAGGTAGGCAGGAAAAGATACCGCATTTCCTGTAGAGAATACGGCTCTTTATTGTGCAGCGTTCACGTCTGTAGTGTTTCGGACTTGACGTAGCTCAGATGCTGGAGTGATTGATTGCACTGAGAATAGCGCTTGGTTTGTCGGTTGCGAGATTTCTGTGAGGCCACTTTAGGACAGTATATGGGTTTTCATTGCTTGGTCGGCGGCGCTTAGAGTGGCATTCTTGCAGGCATCTACTCTGTTAGCAATGTATCAGTTTTAAAGGTGAGTAAATCTAGTACTTTTTTTTCCGGCAATTGCAATTGCCACTTCAGAGCTATTCCAACCATGTGTTGCAAGGAGAGAAATAACTAAAATGCTAGGTGCTCCGGCGCGGCTATTTTCTTATTCTTGGAGGCATTGGGTAGAAAGACCAAAACAAATTTAGCTTGCCGACGTAAGATTTTGTAGCTTCCCTCTGCCCTCGAACTGTACCAGCTTCACTTACGCCCACTAAGGTTGCAGTCAGTTGACAACACCATTAGTTGCCTACAGACAAGAAGAAGGTCTCCATTTTCAGGTGTCCTCTCTTGAAAGCTGCCCTTGCTCCTAACTTGTGCTTTTTATTCATCTTCATTGGACAACCATGCAAGCGATTCGCCCACACACTAGAATCCGGCCCACTTCATCGGCGGAAAAGTCATTGTCATAGGTATCTATATCAGCGGTCTACACGAACCAAGCTTCACAGCTGAAACAGTTGACGTTTCTCCTTTCAGATGAAAAATCTTGAACACTCACAGTTTATGAGAGCTTATAAGGGCACAAAAGGCTACACGAGTAACCGTTCATAAGCGCACATAGGGACAAAAAAAAAACGAAAACCGGAGATTTTGGGTATTAAGGCACGATGCCGATATTTGTAATTGCCAAAGTTTGAAAGTCCCCCGCAGAACTTTTTGTCTCCAACAATAAGAATTGGAAGATCGTTCGCACATAACACCATTTACGAGTTTCTCATGTTAAAATGCGTCATATACGACCAGTTAGGAAGGGAGCGTGCAAAAAGAAAATGTACTATCTCTTACCACCAATAAATGTGCAGATGACCATCTTTACTGCTTTTCCTCAAATATACTTCCATGTATCTTCGAGACAAGGCAGCACAAAATTGACACCTAGTGCCTAAATTTTCAGGGTGAGCAAGCCAAACGCGGAAGACCGCCTTGCATGCGAGATTATAATGAAGTTCAGTTGGCGTCCAACATGTGAACACCATGCCTAAAGGGGATTTAGTCTCCGCTACCAGTTATTCGTTTTCTCTTAAAATGTAGTATGTTGTCAATACTCGTTAATCAAGGTACAGTACTCACGGATTGAAATAGGACATTCGGAGCGCTAGCCTTGCAGTGCCACGCAGGCATGTGGTAAACCACAGGCCGGCTGATTGGCTACTGGAAGGAACAATTCTGCTTTGTAGATGTTCTCCCTCTCACGCCATACCACAATGCGCCACCTTGGTTCCATGAGCGCCTACGGGCGGCGCTCCATGAAGCGACGGCCACGCGCTCCGAATGTCCTATTTCAATCCGTGAGTACTGTACATTTCTAACTCAGCTACGAACGTTAAATGTTCGAAAGACGAGAAAAAAAATGCAGTTTTTTTTAGTACAACGAATCTACCAGGCAATCTTGTTACAAGAAGCTTCCACAGATGGCGCCAGCTACACCGGAGACGGAATGAAGCGACTGCGGAGACAGCAACGCGCCAGGCAGCCAGGTACGTTGTCGTGCGGCCGAACTGTTTCGTGGAGTGACACAGTTACGGACGCTCCGCCCCAGTAGTCAACATTTTCTTCATTGCCAAGCAAAGCTGTCGCGGAGTGTAATGTAGTTTTTTTTTTTGTTCTTCATCTCTCGCCGACGGCTTAGATACTGCTCATATATAATACCAGAACTCAAATACAGCGGAAATCGCTCTAAATTCAATCAGCAGCAGCCGTTCCTAGCTTTCACGATACAGCAGGAGAAAGAGAAAGGGCGCTACTAAGCTGTCACCGCGAGAATGGCGTTTTTCGTGGATATACAGCAATCATAAAACATTTATTGCTCACAACTACACTTATTTCTGCCAACGTGTAAATGTAGTGCGAGGTAAAAGAATTCAATGGTAAATCTGGAGAGCCGAATGCAACAAAGAAGAAGCAATTACAAGACAATATCCATGCGGCTTGTGCTATGTATGGGAAAGACCAGATGAAAAAGTTTGCTAATCACACGTATGTATAGTTGCATAATACACGAAAGCACATCGATGAAGCTAAGACTAAACGACGCTAAACTTTTTTCCCAGCTCGCAGAATGCTCAAAATATGGTCTGTGGTCTATGAAGGTTAACGTCCGAAAGATACTAAGGCTAATGCTAACGCCATGGCCTGGATCGAATCAGCGTATTTCGTGCCAGCAACTGAGCACCGTAACCACTGAGCTACCGCGGCGGCAATACTCGTAAGAACCGGGACCACAGTGTCTTGGAGCCGCATTAGTGAGCACTTCATAAGTGCTAGTAATACGCATGGTGTGATATGCTGTTCTGATATTTGTGCGGAGACATGAAGAGACGAAAAGCAAACGTAGTAGTATATAAAACTCAGAACCTAACACAGTGGAAATTTATGCTCATAAAAGATATAAAATGTCTTGCGGGTCGTCCCTAGAGGCCGCTCATGATGCGCATTATGCCTCATACTTATCATCATTCGACGCCTATAAACCAAAATAAAGTTTTTCTTCCGCTGGGAATCGAACCGTGATATGCGTGCTTTACTTCCTAAAGGTAGTTCGTGCTTTACACTTTAAGCATGCACTCTGAAGGCCATTTCCTAAAGGATACATTTGCACAAAGTCACATCTGAAAAGAAACTCGTGATCTTTTTCGATGCGTAAATATAACATATATGGTAACCCAATTTCTTGAAGGTTTCCTCGTTACTTCACCGTCAACCCAACGCGTTTTTTTTCCTCTACAGCCATTACCTTGGTCTTTCCACTAAACGGCGGCTATATAAATTCTAATAAACGCATTATAGAAAAAGATCCCGCCCCCGTGCTCCTTGGTCTTAACAAATACCTCCACCTTAGCCTGAACAGAAAGCGTCCCCGGCGCACATACATCCGCAAAGGCACCCTACATCACGCATCTCATATCGATTGGTGTGCAAGTCCTAACATGGAAGTTAACAAAAAAACATCAAAAGGACAGACCAGAATTAGACTGCGGAGAAAGGCACAAGCGCAGACGGAAGATACACAGAAGAAGAGGGGTCCAACCGGTGGACAGCAAAAAGAGCAAGCGTCATCAGAAGAGAAGCTGATGCGGCCCATTCGTTCAGTGTGCAATGAACTGTTAGTCACACCGCAAAGGTGGACTACTCCCGCACTTAGACAGCAGGGATCCACGGAGTCAATCGCCGCCGAGCGCTGCGGCTCAAGGCATCTACAAAATGTAAGACCCGTCGATGGTGTCGAACTGTTTTTTTTTTTTTTGTTCTCTAGCGAACTGGCGCTCTTAAGTGCTCTTTCGGTTGGGCGTTTGGAGAGCGAAAAAAAGAAGCAATAAACACTACGAATAATAACTCTACTACTAGGGCTAGCTGTTTTAACATTGCCTTTGTGCACGTGCAACTTAGTGTTAAGAAATAGGACAAAAAACGATGACAGGCTCAAACGATGTGCGCAATCGGCCATCGCTTTAGTAGGTCGCTTTTCGCCCCAGTTTTTTAGAAACTTCTAAGCAGCACGGGTGCGAAGACGGCTATATATAAGCCAGATGCCTGCACCAGATACCTGGAGAGGCATTTCCACAACTGCGCGTTCACAAAATCGTCGTTATGGTGAAGAATTTTAAGTAGAGGAATTCGGTTCTTACGCATTCCTGAGATTGAACCGTGCGAAGACGACGGGGACAAATAGATACTATAAGAATGCGACTCGCCCCAAATATTTATTGAAAAGGACACTGTAAAATAAGGCTTGCACATAAGCAGTCATGCGCAGCACGAGGAACAGGTGTGTGTTATGGTTCCGACATCTATCACACAACATAATTAAGAACAAAAACTTTAAAAAGTTCTGGCAACACCTTCACAAAAAAACCTTTCTGCTCTGGTATGTCAAAAAAATTTTTGCATACCAGACCAGAAAGTTTTTTGTGAATCTGTTACCAGACGTTTTTAAGGGAAAAACATTTTTGACGATTGTTTCTAACTATAAGCTCGGTCGTAAGACCTATCCAACAGCGGATAAACAGCTCAGCAGAAAAATGAGAAATCATGCGGAGGAAATTGCAAACCGGGCTGTTTCCAAACGCTCGACTTTACAGTAAATGGCATCCGCAAGTCTTTAATCCTAGATGTACGCACTGCAATAGCATTGCAAATCTATTCCACATGGTCCGGACTTGCCCTCTCTATAACGACCCGAATAGAAAAAATGTACAATCCTGAAAGACCTTATTGCTCAACCACGAAGCAGAAGAACAACGCAAAGTCATCTGTCTCGCCCTTACCGCCGCCGAGTCCCAAGAGATTCCGGCCGACGGTTAGGGTAATGAAGGAGGGTTTAGGCTAAAGCCTTCTCCCCCGTCATTTTTGATGTGTGGGAATAGGAGTTATTTCTCTCTGACGATAGCTTTATTTTTTTTTCTGCGTGCAACGCGTCGCTGGCCTGATATACGCTCTGACTCTAACGAGGCCCGCTCAGCGCTCATTAGAACAATTCACTGTGCTATGTGAGTGCACGTTAAAGAACCCCATGTAATAGAAATTTCAGGAGGCCTTCACTACGGAGTCCCTCATAGCCCGAGTCGCTTTGGGACGTTGAACTTCGTAAAGCCATAAACCGTAGACGCAACCGCCGCAGTCGGACGCGCGACCTTCACACAAGCACGTGCATGCTCTCTGTCCCTACAAGTGCAGGCCGGGACCAGGAAAATGAACAGGCACGGCGTTGCCACCGAGTCCTGCACGGACTTATTGCAGTGCGAAGCAAATAAAGCACGCACCTGGACACCGCATCACTTACAGGGCGCGGCTATGTAGACTAACCACCAAAGGTGTCAATTGTCACGAGGCCACCATCGCACAATTTCGAAGGCGCGTTTTTCGAACTGAGTAGCTTCAAAGCAGCAGGACTGCTTCACTTTCTACCGACACTGAGAGGCGCCCCACGATATCATTTAGCTGCAGATAGGGACACGCGTAAATTTTCTTGATATCGCGAGAAACAGAGACACGATCTCAAAAGTATACTGCAACCAACGCTTGCACGAAAACGCGCTCGAGCATAAGGTATCGGGCGTGAACATCCCAACACGCGGAGACAGCGTATGTCCAACATGACAGCGGGCATCCCAGGCACGGTTCCGGCGCTTCATGGTAACAGCAGCGATGATAGGGCGACAGACGCAGGTGGCGGCAAGGCACGCGCTGTAATCTGCGGGCGAGTGCGTGTGCATGAGTTGATCGGCTGCCGGCGGCAGCGGCCACGGCCTTCCCATCCAGAACACGGAGCGCCCTCACGGCTTTCTTCTATGCATCCCTCTCGCTGTATCCTCTCGCCTCTTTCCCTCCTTCTTCTTTCTTCCCTTTGGGTAGGGACATTTCTGCCCATTTCCTTTTTTTTCTCTTCGCTCGGGCCCACTTTCGCGCGCCATTCACACGTATGCCTGCAAGACCAACGGGCCTGTTCCATTCATTTCTTTCCTCAAGGCCATCTTCTGCGCCTTTCCGCTTCCTGGTCGGTTCGTCATCCTCCGAGCATGTCCCTTCTTCGTGTTGCCGTTCAATTTTTTTTTCTCAATTCATAGTCGACTAGTTCAACTAGTTTTCGACTTTTTTCCTGCTTCTTGCGGCGCTGTTTTCATTTAAGGTCGTTTCTCCTCTTCGTCTGCGCTTCTGCTATAGGTACGCGGCTTTTTTTTTTTTTTTCTAAACTTCCATCCCTTAACAAAATGGCGTGCCCATTGTATCACACTTCTCGCGTTCGAACAAATGTAGCAGCCTTTGACAGTTTTTTTTTTCAGGTCGCCATAATAACGAGGCCGCATTATCACGACAAATATAAGAAAGAAAAAATGCAAACTGAACTAACGTACCAGAACGCGCCATTATTTTGGCACAGCTACTAAATTATTGTCTTTTGTGTTCAGGGCAATCCCCTAAGGTGAAGTAGGTTTCAGCCAAGGCAGTAATATTTAGGCAATATTTCCATGCTCATGTCCAAATTGCCTTTTTGTCCGTCTGTTCTTGAGTGCGTGCGTGCGTGCGTCTGTTCTTGCGTGTAAATTTAAGCTAAAACGAATATACGAACTGTAGGCTTTGTTAAATAAAGTACAACTGCAGACGCTAGTCAAGGTTTTCACATTTTAACAAAATTTTCCTCTGCAAGCTCACTCTCCACTGATCGTTCATGCCAAATCTCGTCTTACTCCGGCGTTTTCTTTCTGTGGATATTTCTTCTGTGGAGTTTTCTTTATGCGGAGTTTTCTTTCTGCGGAGTTTTCTTTCTGTGTGTGTTTTCTTTCTGTGGAGAAATTTGCTGTCCCGTGACCAAAGTCCGGTGTGAGTCCCATGGGAAACACTGCATTCGCTAGGTCGCATACGTTACCCGCCGCAAACACCCGCTTCTCGATTGCTGAGCAAGAAATTTCAGGGTTGTTCTCATTAATTGCACACATTTTACGAACGGAGGCATCGCTCGAAGTGCGAACTTAGCCGATAAACGTGCGCACGACAGTTCCAGGCGATGTATATGACGTCATCGCTGCGTCCCACACCTCGGGAAATGAAGCCATGAAGGTTTTTGCCTGCACCGGGCCGCTGGATCTCAGCGTAATTCAATGTAAATGTGACAATTAAACTCCAAGCACAAGAAACTAATAAACTGGTCCAACCGGATGTTATTATTACCATGCAACGCAGCCACTGATAATAAAATTATCACGTCATCAACTTACCAGATACATTCAAAGTTTGAAATAGGGCATTGGGAAGAACGGCATGGCCCGAAGGAATTTGGAAACGTCAGCAATCTGCTGTGCCAGCGTTGTACTGTATCGTAGGAGCCACTCAAAGGCACACCAACAAATCGCCAGGCCAGGGGTACTTCTTGCTAAACAAAAAGGAGTAAAAAAATGAGTAAGCTGCTTTCTAGTTTAAAAATGGAAAGCGGTAAAGAACAGATATCACTCCCTTCTCAACCCCGTTTAGGCGTATTCGTGTTTAAAGTGTACCGAAGCCACTACGAAAACAAAGGAAGCTGCGGAAAAGAGGTGTCTTTACCCCGCGGACTTACAGGAAAGCCCCACGCAAACGCCAAGAAATCCCCCAGAAAGATTGGTGTTCAGTTCTGTGAACAACTAAGTCGTGAAACGGGCCTTTCTGCTGTCCAAAATGCATCATGATTTATCTCATTATGGCGATAAAAAATGGTCGCTCATTCTATGCGCAAAATCTGCTGCTAGCAAAGAGGAAGCAAGCTGATCAGAGAACTCAATCGCCTTTTGCCATAGTGATCACCTTTGTGCCTATTGAGGTGTTGTAAATACGCCTCGAAAACAAAAACTTTCCCCTCCGAGCCTGTCGTGTTCGGTCATAACTGCGAGACCTCTAGAAAAAAAAATCCAATTTTGTTGTTATAACTGCTGGCACAAAGGTACATAGAGGGAAGGCGGAGACATCCAGCTAGGCGAGGCGACTAAGAGGATTAAAGACTGCAGCTAACAATTCTGCAAGAACACTAGACCCCCATCTGCAAAGCATCGGAAGGTTAAGATTATAGTTAGAATAAACAGATTATATTGGCTCAAATTTTGCGGGGCGACAACGGGATATAATTATAAGGTGCACACGACCAAGCATTTCTTTTGTTGTCGTAATTAATGCTGAAGTCGCGATGGCAAACTACCGAAAGAAGTTGTAAACAAATAATCAAGTTAACCTTCCAAAACAGGACACTTCAGTGCCTGTCGCTCTAGATTGCATTAGCCCCTCAAAGAGCCACTTCCAGGTTAACGCGGAACTTTTAGTAAAAAAAAAAACGTAATAATACCGACATACCCTGGATAACTACGTCTCCATGCAATCGTTAGGAAATCAATCAGAGCAAAACAAGAAAGAAAGATTCAATTCATTACGCCAGAAGGAACTGTGAAGCCAGCAAAATGCACCTATGAGCAACCTGCATGACGGAGGCTCCACAAAAGAGGTGCCCATAACGAGCACCTTTTTTCTTTTCACTTGTGTGCATATGAGCAACCTGATTATTGTGATGTTGAATGTATTCTTCCCTTAGAGGCCAAACAGCTTATCCTTACCGAGCTTACTAAACGGCTTTAGGGAAACTCTCCTCCACCCATTCCCGAGTTACTTTCAACCTCTCGTCATTTTGCGTCAGGATGGCCTATCTGCGTCACTGAGAATAAGATATCGTCATTGGCTGTTTTTTTTTATCTTTACATAGTGGCAAAGGCCCGTTACCGCGTCTATCACAAAAAATGAAGCAAGCAAAGGGGCAGAACAAAGGTGACGCGCGACGTGGAACTCAGTGGCGCCGACGTCAGCGTGGTTAGCGCACACTACTAATTGCCAAGCGAGTACTAAGTCAACGCGCACTATTGAAAAGCCCAAGCCGACAGAATTTACAGAAAAACGCCAGCATTAACCGTGCGTTGTACAAGCGTGGCATCGGCATTACTGCAGCAAATGAGGAACGGCGACGGGACAGCGAGCTAGTCACCCGCAGTCTACTTCACATATGCCTAACGCCCAGCCCGGACTCAAACCAGTGCCTTGCCTGCCTCATGAGCCCCAAATATCTCCCTGAGGCACCGCTCGAAGCGCGATCTACTCGGCCAAGGCCGAGAGTTCCACCACTGGTCTTATGTTGACCATAAGACCTGTTATTGTGCTGGCTGTTGTGTTGACGGCCACAGGGTCGTTATTTGGCGCCACATGAAAGGCGCGCCCTCACGATACTGGAAAGGCTGCTCTGCGCTTGCGTGCGTACGCACGAGGTATGCCTCAGGAGAGCCACTGTCGGCGAGAGGAGGTGAAAGGTTCACATGCGCCTTCACACAACCTGGCCCGTGTCTACACCCTCTGTCTTTTGGAGAAGGCGGGAAAAGAGGGAAGGAGAGGAGGAGCCATGAATAACGCCGGTAAAAGTAGCAGCTGGAGACGGCATGCCCCTCCGTGAGTGTGTGCACGAAGCGCCGGGTAAACAGGCGCATGCCAACCCTTCAGCCATACGGGACAGAACAGCCGAAGGAAAGTGTACATAAATATCGCTTGTTCGCCGCTGACAAGATCCAGGCGTAGTGAAGAACAACCGAGAGAACCCGCCCTCGCGTTTGGACGAGAAAAATCGTGGTTCGTCGATAAACAAATACAGCCTGCTAGGCCTATGGCCAAAATTTTCCTGTGACTGACAGCGCGCTTGAATGCACGTGTGCAGCACGAACTGCTGCCCATGAAACCTGGTTCTTTAAAACAGTGACAAAAATATCAATATAATGTCTGTGGTAAGTAAAAAAAATCTGCTATTTATCTGTCTGACAGAAACGAGGTGGGCCCATATCAGCCTATAAAGGCACTCTTATATCTCGTGACAGCACCGGCCGCAGAGGTGAAGTGACTATGGCATTCCGCAGCTCAGTCCAAGATGGCGGGAACAAATCCGGGCCGCAACCGCCACAATAAAATCGAGCGAAATGCAAAAACACCAATGTAGCGTGCGAGGTCAGTGCACGTTAAAGAGCCCCAAGTGGTAGAAATTAATCTAGAGCCCTCCTCTACGGCTTCTCTCATAGTCCGCGTTTGGCTTCCGTCCATGATCCTACCAACGCTGCAGTTACTCCTTATATGCTCAACTTGCAACTTCTTTGTGAAGCGTCAACGCGACGCCTATAAATACAGTTAGGATAACCAACGATTACATCCATGTTCTGCAGTAGTGTCCGCCTCGAGCACCCATTACGTGGCCACGTCTTCTACAACATGCGCGTGGACAGGACAATGGAAGGGCGCTGAGTGCAGTTCCCTCCAAGACTGCGAGTAACCCAATTCCAATGACGCTTCGTAAACAAGTCGCAAGGTTCGCCCCAACCCTAAATCATCCCACAGGCGGTGTCAGCGAGCCAGGTTCCCAGCCACGGTGGCATTTCCTGCTGCTATCAAAAGCAGCCACACCCTCCCATTTCTTCTCCCTTTCTCTCTGTGTCATGACCAGAACACGTTTCATGCAATCCTGAAACGGTTCGCGCAGCACAGATTCGTTAGACGCATGAGCATATGCGTGGATGGATGCAAGCATTCGCTATTTACGCACAGTAGCTCCAATCAAAAAAGTTCTAGAATGCACTGTTCTGTTGTACTAACAAGAAAAAACCATCCCGGAATGGTGTGCACTGAACGAAATGGGGCCCTACATTCAGCCTGTGCAAGGATGAAAAAGCAAAGCAACATGGGTTCATAGGTGAGCGAAATCTTGGAACGGAGTATGCTCCGAAACCTCTTCGTAGCCCTAACCAATCTCAACAGAATTCTTTTTGTACTTGCTGGGGTTGTTTGCGTTCTTGCCGTTGCTTCTTTTCTTGTCGGCGTTAGCACAGCACTGACCAACGCTGGTTGTGACAGCGTGTTTATGCGGTACAGATGTGCAGTGGTGCGTCGAGATTCCCATAGAAAAAGCAATACGTAGACCTGCGCGTATCTGCAGCTCCCTTCGGCTCCTTCTTCGCCTGAACTATTTTCACACTTCTTTGAAGCAAGGGCTCGCGAGAAAATAACCAACCCTGCCAACCGGTCACAGGGAAAAATCATGACACGCGGGTAATGGACGCAGGGGTTCGCAGAAATCGAAACGCATTAACGGTCTTCCGCCCCATTAAACTCTTCTATGCAAGAACGCCTGAAAATGAAGAAATACGGAGGAAAATATGGAATGAAGAAACCCTACATTCAAAACTTGCACAGAAGCAACCACAAGCGTCAAGAGGAGGTCAAAAAAAGCCTACACGATGCATTTCACTGTTAACAAATGAAAGAATGACAAAGCCTTTTATTTCTGACAATACGCAGCTCAAAGGCTTAAATGTGGCTGAAAAGTGGGCGAGTGAAAAACAATCGCTCGAAATTTCTTTGGTTCTACTACATTTAAAGAACTAGGCAGCGACGCATCTCGTTTTGAGAGCGATAAGGTTTCACAGTACCGTCCATTTTCTTTTCTAGGCATTCGGCTAAAGCAACGCAGAAGAGGCAGCGCAGCTGTTTCAAGTGGTTTCTCTAGCGGACAAGCCGCAAGTCTTCAGAAAATAATAGTTATCGACCGCCGTCTGTAAAGCGTAGACGAAAGATGACGACATACCTCTGTGGATGGTGTGTGTCTCTGTGAAACAAATAAAAAACCCAACAGAGGGAACACTACTCTTTCCGGCCACGGATATCAGCCTTTTCAAAAAAGGTCGAATGGCACCGCCATATTGGACAATGGGCTGTGCAAAGCGGCTTCGAACTCGTAGAACACGACGGAGTTAGGTATGAAGCTCAGCAGCCCTCTCTTCAGAGCGAAAAAAAAAAACGGTTGATCCGAGGGTCGTAATAATGTCGAGAGCAAGTGCACATCACTAGCTGCGCCTTCCTCTCGCGTGCCGTCTGTCCAGAGTGACGTTTTAATTTCTTGAATATTGGAACGAAACGAATCGAACCAGAAAGGACGAACGTCTAGTAACCAACGCATTAACATCCTGACAGCTTGTGAGGTTACCTTTGGTATGGGAGGGAAAAACTTGTCACATGAAAGTAACGATATACTGCCCCAAGAAAGAAAAAACAAGGAAACCGACAAACAACGGACGGCAGCATTCGCATTACTCAGCTTTTTTCCGCCAGGGAAGAGCCCACTAGAACTGCACAAAACGAATGCATAAAAAGCACAGCCCGCGGGCACCTTGATAATCCTCTAGGTAAGCAAAACCTACCCTACCAGTAGTCGTTCGCGGGCAGATTGCTGCAGTCACGCACTGATTACTTGTTCGTACTGAAATTCTTTGACAGTGCCGAATGCTGTGCTGTACACAGAGTTATGAAACCTACACATACACGATTATCTTTCCTGCAGAAAGGATGTACGATTTCTTTCCGCATGAGCAAATCTCAAATAAAAGCTGTATCTGCAGGCCATAGCCAAGGTATCTAAACACACGTAACGTCTTTCACATAGCTATGACGAGCGCTCCAGTCGAAGCCTGAGTGTCTAGAGCTGAAGCCCAGCGAATACTCTCGAAAAAAAATTCGTCATTTTCTTTTTTTTATTTGTGTACACCTTCCCCTATGCACTGTTTAATAATGTCGCAAAGTTTGGAGTAACAGCTTGTCAAGAGTAAGGAAAGAAATAAAACTGAAAAAAAAATTGTGAAAACGCTGCACGGCACTTTTCAAAGCCTGACGGGCGCTGGTGAGCTGGCCCTCTTACGTCAGCCTCGAGTGGGGAGTTCACCAGATTTAGGAACCTCACCCATGGTTGCACAAACCTTTTAATCTGTGTCACAGGTAGCGCATCGTTTGCAGTCAGATGAGAGGGCAGCAGAATTCTTCAAGCACAGCGGCTCTTTTCGAGGCCGTGGTCGTCCATTTTTTATTTTTTTGTTATGTTTGTTTCTGAACCAAGACGTTTTCGTATGCTTTGGTTTGGTATACCTAGGAACATTCATAACTGCTTGACTTTGCTATCTTAGGCTAGTGCTACAGTTCAAAACGCTTGGACCCTACCAGATACATGTTTACTCTTCCGACTGTTAGTCTTCATTTGAGCACTTTCCGTCGAATGCAACCGAACCTGTTGTACCACGTTTCGATTTTGCACCCATACACCAAGACAACAAACCCGATCATCTCGAAACCTAACTGTAGCACGCCGCTAGACGCCGGCGTCTGGGGACGAGTTGAGCAAACGCATTCCAAATGACACAGATTTCAATCACACAATTATCTGTCGCGGTAAAATCTACAAATGTTTTCATTCAAGTGACAGCGTGTACTGAAGCACGGACTGCGATAGCTGGGGCTGAAGCCCCAGTATATATTCAAGCGGCAAGCTGCAATACCTACGAGGCCTCGACCCACAAAGATTACACAAGCACAGGTGGTACATATTCAAGAGCGCGCTACTCGTGCCTACTAGCAAGGATAACATTGTCATATCAGAGGAAGGTTAAGGGCGGAGTTCAAGTCCGCTTTGAAAATATGCATTGAGAACAGCAGAAAAAAAAGAAAAAAAAAAGAAGTGCCTGCCGTACGCCGCAAACAGAGAGCGAATAGGTTGCCGCCAACCCAGCGGCGCGCTGTACCGTCATACCATCAATGCAAACCTCGCAAAGCCTCAGCAGTGTATTCTCCATTCGCGATTCCTTCCTCATGCTCAACGTCGGAGCTCGGCACTGACCCTTCCGCAGCGACCTTGAGCAAGCGTATACACTGCTTCAGGAAGAAACACTTCCCTTATCGCCGCAGAGCAGGCAGGAAAACGAGAGTGCCGCATCCCCAAACTGGGCGTCTTCCGTCGCTCTCAAAGCCAAGCATTTCCGAGAGTGCGGTGGTATACGTGCTATACACGGTCGGCGTCATGAGGCGTGACGGCTTCGGCCAGCGAGCAGTGCAAGGCCGCGAAACTTGAGGGATGTCCGCGTATGATTTACCTCTCATTTAGCAAAGCGGACCCTTTATACCTTGTTACTAGACGCCCCATTTACACCGAAGTGGCTCAGTGGTTGTGGCATTCGGCTGCTGACCCGAAAGACGGGGGTTCGATCCCCGGTGGTCGAATTTCGACGGAGGTGAAATTCTAGAGGCCCGTGTACTGTGCGATGTCAGTTCACGTTGAAGAGCCTCTGGTGGTCAAAATTTCTAGGGGGCCCTTCACTACGGCGTCCCTACGACGTCAAGCCACCGTAAACCATAAGCCAAACCACCGCACACCACGCTTGACGGCCGGGATAGATTAAGCCAGGCAGGGTCTGCAGATATGACTGGAAAGACCTAGCGGTATGCACGCAAAAAAATTCGCTGGGGATCAACCCAGCTGAACCTGGTTATACCAAGCGAAACCTGGGTGCAAGAAAGGTGCGTGGTTGTGGGTGGAGAACACAGGCAGAGTGCGGCTGGGTGCGGCGGCGGCGAAGTGACAGGCAAGTCACATGGTTAGTCACGTGGTTAGTCACGTGGTACAGCCGGCGAGGCGAGTGATCGGCGCGGTGGGGCGAAGCGAACGGCTCAGCTGTGTCAAGTCGCGGGGTCTGACGTCAGAGCCACATCCCCGGCGAGCCCCCAGTTTAGAGATGAAATCTCGGAATCATTTCACCTTCAGGTTTGGCATAGAAGTAGAGCTTTCGGTTTAAAAACAGTACGCTTTGTAGAAAGTTTTTCCTTGGTCAGAAACAGAGACGTGCCAAATGTTCGAAAACAAAAGGATACGAAAACCGCTCATCTCACGACCGCCTTCGACAACCAGTTTAAATGTGACAAGTGAGCGAAGGCGTGAGAGCGAACGAGGAAGTTTTTACTGCTCTGAAGCTTAACCATTAGCCTGCTGCCTGCTACGAAATATTTCAAGAAAAGGAAAAAAACTAACATGAAACCGGCAAAATGAAAAGAAAAACAGAAATTAGAGATCGCAGTTACCGGAACTAAACGAAAATATGAACGCCCTGGAAATATAATATAGGACAACGACGGAGCAGTGAGTAAGGCAGCTACAACTAATTCTATAAGTTTCGCAAACGCAGACGAAGTCGCTGAGGAGTGCTGAGGGAGAAGGTTATAGACGCGCATCGGCAACGTTAGCACTGAAGGAACTGGGGTGTGAAATCGACAAGTTCTTACAACGCCGCGCATCCAACCCTGCTCCGATGCTGCCATCAGTGCAAGGGAGTTGTTGTAGTGTACATGCACACCCCAACTTAATCTCACGCTTCAACGAGTAGCGCCTCGTAACTCAGTTTCCATCCTACAAAGCATGCTTACGAGTCGCGAAGCAGCTGGCAGAGGCGCTGATGTGTAGTATTGGAGCGCCGATCAGAGATGAGACAGGCTGTGACGCCACCTCGCTAATTCCTTAGAGCCGCAAGGGTGCTATGCTCATGCTCTGACCCTCCCAGCAGTGCAGATGACTATCAGTCATGGAAAAAACCTGAACACTGCGTCACTTGCAGTCATGAGCAATCTTCGCAGGAGACAGAGTCAGCATGAAAGGGGTATACACACCTAATTTTGGTGGCATGTTTTCTTCTCGACAGTGATGCGGAAGACCCTACTATGCATTAATCACCATGTGATGTACGCCTACAACGTCTGACTAATTAATAATCGAATTTCTCTGTCATTCTGTTCCGGATTTTTTTTCAACAACCGAAAGATGCCTGTGACGTCAAAGTATGGTTATACGTCACGCGAGGCATGGAAAAACTTCAATATAATCGCTGCCTCATCGTTTTAATTCACTACAGTGCTGAAGGCAGCCTACCTGAAGAACCGAAATGACAACGAATGTAGAAGCAGCAATTATATCGCAGTTTTTTCATGCCTTACGTGACCTGTAACCACATTTTGACGTCACAGTCATCGTTCGGCTTTTTAAATCGAAACGAAAACAGCATGAGAAAGAAATTCTGTTATAAATTATTTATACTCGGGTACAACTTAAGTCCGCAGTGAAGCTCCGTGCACATTCAGGACCCCCGCACAAAATTCCTCCACGACAGTATAATAGTCCGTAGTTAGAACTTTTCTCGTTACCTAAACAAGAAACTAATCACAAGAAAAAATTGTAAGCTCTAGAATTTTGATACCTCCCACATTTAATCAAGTCAAACATTTAAAATCTGTTGTTTTTTTTTACTGTTGTGATTGGCTAGCGGAATAATACAGGACTCCGTAGATCGTGTGGCCCAATGTTAGCAACAGCTGTTTTTTTGAAGTTGAACCTTACTATAGTGCTCGTAGGAGAATACCACGTGGTAATCCATGTATAATAATGCCTTAAGCATCATTTCAGTGAAGAAAACACGCGCCCAAAAGTTAGGTGTCTATACTTCTTTAATCCACCTGTGACGAACGAAATGGTTTAGGACATTGCAAATAGCAAGGTAACTTTCGGACGCAGGAAGAACCTCCTATAAACGGCGACTCACTGTATAGGCCTGAGTAGCACTCCACCGAAATGACGGTCACAAAAATTAAAGAAAGAAAGTCCTAGTAGAACTTTTGACTACGGGACCCCTTCTGTATAATTTAGTTCAAGTTGTGTTGTATTTTGAATAACAACACCCGTAAAACCGTCTCTAAGGCCGGAGTGTCGCGCTCGGATGCCCTCGTAATTTGAAAATGTCTGAACCGGGTGTCAGTACCAATAGAGAGTTTTAGCATACCGGAGACGTACTAGCGGAGACGTATACCGGTTTTATGTACACGGGAGCTGCGCATGCAGAGTGGTAAGCGCGTGGCCGGGTAGGACCACTGCGCGTACGCACTAGGCGTACGTAAAACCGATGTACGTCTGCGAAAGTACGTCTCCGGTCTGCTAAAACTCTCTATTAATGCGAAGAGACCGCACACTGCGTAGACCGCACCCATCCCCTTGCAAAGCCTCGTGCCTTGCGCCTCGGAGAGATGTCGGTGCACCAACAAGTATCGGCCGTGAAAGGAACGGGACCTCCCGATTAGATCGCCTTCCTCTCCCTGTGGAACACCAGTAGGTCGTTTTTTTTTACTCCTTCAAAAAAAAAATGGCGCCACCTAAAAGAAACGAAACACTGAACACATGTGTCGTAGAAAACAGCAAACGTGAAGGAAGGCGGGAGTAAAATAGACAGTGGAGTCAATTTTCCCCACCATGGAGTTCCGCAGCGTGAACAACCGTGAAGGCGTGTAGCCAGCCTTTTCAGCGCGAATAGCAGAATGATCGAAAGTAACAAAACAAGACCGTTTCCGCAGAAAGTAAAATATAGTGTCGTGCGGAAAAGGCGTACTTTGGAAGTTTTGAGCACGCGCGGCGAAAATGGGCCTGCCGGTAAAAGGTGGATTGTGAAAGGCACGTTCCTTCCTCTCCTAAAGGTTTCCCCATTTTTCTAACTGCACAGTCTCGAGCTTCAAGAAGTTTAGGCAGAAAGGGGAACGTAAGGAGCAGCAGGAGCGGCAACGGGAAGATGACGGAAGAAGAGACCTAATTTCCCGCGGGACGCATATAGAGAACCTTGGCTCGAATTTGTCATTTTTTCGCCAAAAGCTGCCTTCCTCGTTCCCTCTCACCTCGTTGTCACTGCGAGCGTGGTCCCAGTGACACTTCCCTTTGGGTTTTCCGATAATGACCGCAGCCTTTCTTGATTACTTAGTGGGAAGAGATAACAGATATCTCATCTTTTATTCCTCCTCGCGGTAATGAACGACCGCGCAAAACACATTCGGTAGTGTAAAACATGCAAAGCGCTAATTTAAGTTCCAGAAGAGGGCTGATACATATTGACGAAAAGGATCTACCAGCGCTAGGACACGACAAAGGGAACTGGACAAACAAGCGCAAGTGTTTGTCCCGCTCCCTTTGTCCAGTCTTAGTACTGTTGGATCATTTCCTTCTAATTTAAATTCTGTTATTATTTTACTGCGCTCAGGTTTGGTTTGTGGTTTGTGGGGGTTTAACGTGCCAATCAAAGCGAACCTGGCTATGAGGGACGGCGTAGTGAAGGGCTCCGGAAATTTCGACCACCTGGGGTTCTTTAACGTGCACTGACATCGCACAGCACACGGGCCTCTAGAATTTCGCCTACATCTAAATTCTACCGCCGGGACGGGGGTCGAACCCGCGTCTTTCGGGCCAGCAGCCGTGCGCCATTACCACTGAGCCACCGCGGCGGCCATTTTACAGCGCTCAGTACTAACGCTCGACCTGAAACACAGTAGTGAAGGTATCGCGAGGCTAGTCGCGCTATTGTTTCGCTCTGCCAAGATGTGCACACGAGTCACACAGGACTCTTCTTCCACCCGACCATCTTTCCGGCCGCGTCCTTCGGGACACAGCAAAACAGCGCTTTAAAATAAACACGACCGAATCCAACAAAATAACCGGCAACAAATGTGCCAGCACTACCTTGTCCTTATCGCGGATGTCCCAGAACCGCCTACGGATATGATTTATTTATTTATTTATTTATTTATTTATTTATTTATTTATTTATTTATTTATTTATTTATTTATTTATTTACCCACAGCGCCACAGTGGCATTACAGGGGCGGGGGGGGGGGAGGGGGGGTTAGGTTGTACAAAGCAAAGAACAATTATTACAAGGGCAGTCACAATGACAATGCATACTCTTCATTGTCAGTAACATTAACAACAAATGAAGACAAAGCATTCCATTCTCGAACAGAGTGAGGAAAAAACACCATCTTGAACACAACGGTTCTTGATCTGAATTCGTGCACTTTGCGGTTATGATCAACCCGCTCGGATCTGTAGTGTAGATGAAAAATGTACTTGTCCCTAGGAATAGCAATCCTACTGTAATATATATTATGAAAAAAATATAAGCCTTAGCTTACTCCTTCTTACGTCAAGGGGTTCCCATTCTAATTCCTGTTTTATGCCAGACACACTAATGTATTTACTATAATTCCAAGAAACATAGAGGGCCGCTGAGTTCTGGACTTTTCCTAATTTTTGTCTGTCAGTTTTTGTCGGCGGGTCCCATACAGTGCAAGCATATTCTAGCGCAGAGCGAATATACGTTTTAAATAGTAAATCGCTAGAGTTGCGAAACATCCTCGTGTTACGGCGCAAAAAAACCAACATTCTGCAAGCTTTCCCAGCAACATAATCAACATGTCGATGCCAACATAGTTTTGAGGTGATGTACAGACCTAAATACTTATATTAGAGAACAGTTTCCAATAAGTGGACGTTTATGTTATAGACGTAATTAGGTACATTCTTAATCCTCGTGAAACACATGCATGTGCACATGTGCACAGTTAGGGAAAGCGACGAGGTGTTAAGAAGGGGCTGACCACGTGGGGCTGACAGTCAGCGGGAAACTGCGTGCAGAGGAAGTAGCCAGGCGGAAGACGTTGAACCACAACCGGAAACAAGCAGCTTGGGGGCGCGCAGTACTTCCCTCCCGCGTGCTTTTCTTTTGCCTTTATTGAGTACAGGTGAATCGCAACCTCTGATTCCCGATTCTTGGCCGATCCCCCAGTGTGGGTATGTGCCATCATTTGAAAGGCTAACAAAAACAACAACAACAGCAACAACAACAACAACAGTAACTTCATTAAAAAATGGCCTGGCTTAGCTAAGGTTAAGCCTAGGATGCGAAGCATAATAGATTTGTGAAAGGGTATAGCCTGGTGACACTTGGTTATACTTGCTAATGCTTGGATACACTTGGTTTATGCTTGGTAATGCTTGGATATACTTGGTAATATCTAAGTATTGCCGCGCGGCAACCGCGCGAGTTGAGCCCCGTTTCTCCACAGCTGCCGTGACGTCAGACCATGTGCTCGGCTGCAGCGCCCCTAGCAGGAGGAGCGGGAGTTAGCCTTGGTGGTCGCGGCCGCGCGGCGACCGCGCGAATTGAGCCCCGTCTCTCCTCAGCTGGCGTGACGTCAGACCACGTGCTCGGCTGCAGCGCCCCTAGCGGGAGGAGCGGGAGCTAGCCTTGGTGGTCGCGGCCGCGCGGCGACCGCGCGAGTTGAGCCCCGTCTCTTCTCAGCTGTCGTGACGTCAGACCACGTGCTCGGCTGCAGCGCCCCTAGCGGGAGGAGCGGGAGTTAGCCTTGGTGGTCGCGGCCGCGCGGCGACCGCGCGAGTTGAGCCCCATCTCTCCTCAGCTGTCGTGACGTCAGACCACGTGCTCGGCTGCAGCGCCCCTAGCGGGAGGAGCAGCAGTTAGCCTTGGTGGTCGCGGCCGCGCCAGGCTGGGCTATGGTTGAGCTAAGTAGTATCCCTATTATGCTTCGCATAAAAGTGAAAACGAATAATCAGTGACACTGCGGGCTGTTTTGCTTCCGAAGAGATGCTATAGGAGGCAGAGGTCAATAGTTTGGGGAGACAAAGAAACAGGGAGAAAATTAAAGCGGCGAGATGAAGGAACATTGGCAAAGAAAAGATCATCCGGAAAGAAATTCGCGACAAGAGGTGAATATTGATAAAAAAAATGGCTCTGGTTTAGCTCTGGTTAAACCAGGAGTGACGCGATAGCTACTGCTGGCCGAGTGGAACTTGCTCTGTTGAATTGCAAAGTCAGTCTTTCGCCGATCTGTTTCGCTGGGCGTTCCTTCTTCATCTTTGATCTTCGTCCCTGGACGTGGATTCACTCTCTCCGCCCTGTCCCCCTTTCCACCCCCCCCCCCCCGCCCACTCGGTTTCGCCGGCGCGTCGCGCCGCCGGCAGCTGCACCATGTGACCAACCACGTGACCAGCCACGGCGCCGCCACGGAGCTCAAGGGCGGCCACACAGCTCAAGGGGTGCCACGCTGAAGGCTCGAACTGCTAGCGTAATGTAGCTCTCGCTACAAAAAAAATAGCGAGAAATAGCCTAGAACAGCAAGGAAACAACCGAGCAGGCAATGCAAGTACCCAAAGCCGACGCTGAAACTTTCTGGATAAAGCGAGGCTTTAAGTAACACACAGAGTCGGGATGCAAGCCGCTTACTCCAGATGCAGCCACCGCAACCAGCAGGTCGGCAAAGACGGCAAGCAAGTACTCCGGCCGGACGCCAGGAGAAAAAGAGTGAAAGCGCTATACTCAGCAAGCAAAAGAAAACAAACAAGCAAATAGCGAAGCTGGTCTAACGAACGCCGCTTCCGCTGAACAGGCACACTTGATTCGCAAACGGGATTCGTCTCGCCTCGGCGCTCCGTACTACGCTCTCCCCTTGTGCCTCTTCATCCGCAAGGCTTCCCGTTAAAGAGCCAGCCGAGGCCAGAACACACGCGAATCATGTCCCTTGTTTTTTCCGGACCTGTGACAGCGTTTCCACCGAAGTGCGCTTAACGGCATATTATCACATTATCCCCCCTGAAGCGCCGCAGTTCTCATCACTGCTGTCAGATGACGCGCTGCCTTCCGTCTTGCACCGCCATCTTTCAGTACATTAATAAGCTTCTTGTTGGGCTAGTTGTAATTGAACATTGTAATTTAAAGGCGCCAAACCACACACACAGAGAGGGAAGAGAACGTGATAGTACAACTCGCCGGCGCCAAGCGACGAAGGAAATGCACTGCACAAATAGCATAGTTTCCTCCTCCCCCACAAACGCTCCCCCTTCCAGATCTTCCCAGCCTAGGGCAATTCTGACAGCCCGTCCCTTTAACCGCAAGAGTTGCGTACCTTTCGCAGTAAATAAATATATAAATTGCTTTTCCTGCGTCGTCCTTTTTAAATCGAGTTTTCAATTACCAGAACCGCTGATAGTGTCCGTCTACTATGACCCCAACACACTATTCCATAACCTTTCCAATCGCATAAAGCGCACTCGCTGGAGTCCTAGCATTGCAAACCCCTTTCTGTCAAACTCGACCGCGGCGGCCGCGTTTCGATGGAGGCGAAACGCAAAAGGCACCCGTGTGCTGCACGATGTGAGTGCACTTTGAAGATCCCCAGCTGGGCGAAATTATTCCCGATTACTTCACTAGGGCACTTCTTCCTCTCTTACCTATTTCCCTCAGCCTTGCTCTTTTCCCTCACGGTGCGGTTCGGGTGTCCACCGACAATTGAGTCAGTAACCGCGTCTTTCATTTTCTTATAACCAATAATCAATCATCGTTCCCTCCCTCCGACCACAAGGCTTGTAGTAAAGGCGCACATTGGATCTTTCGCGCCGCGGACTGGTTACATAATTACTCGCGCAGACCACGAGGAAGCAGAAAGAACAAACGCCCACCAGCCAGCTTCCCTTTCATTTGGTTCGGGCTCCGAAACGCGATCACCGCCCTTTACGATTGATTTCGCCCGAGAATGCGTGTGAAAGCGCGTAATTTCATCGGTGCACCGATCGGCAAAATGGAATTTTGTTTCCGTTATTGCTGTTTTCGACACCGGGACCGATGCAGTAGTTTCCTTTGCCAACCACGACCAGCCGGAAATGGATGAGAGAGACGACGACAGAGAACCTATGCTTACGCTGAGTGTTTGTGCAGAGCATCGTGTCTGAGCCCACTTACGCCGATGAATTACGGAGGATTCCCAAAGTGTTGCACCAAGAGGTTTTCGTTTTTAGCTGTGCATTTACCGTCGTAGAGCGAAGAGATAATCCACCTCTAAGCAGCGATGCGTAGTGGTAGAACACACGCACCCACTTCTAAGCTCACCTGGCACCGTATTTTGAGACAGTCATTTCGCGATTGAGGAGAGCGCAGCGAGCTACGGAAAAGAAAATGATAGCAGTAAAGTTAACGAACATGACAAAAAAAGCGCTTTAATGACATCCTGTTCGAATTAAAGAAGAAATAGACTTGGGCAGGGCGTGTAAGGCAATGGATAGGTTACCTATGGTCGTTAAGGGTAACGGACTGGATATCAAGGGAAGCAGGGGTCGGGAGAAAGTTGAGTGGGCGAATGAGATTAAGAAGTTTGCGGGAATACGGTGGCCGCAGCTGGCACAGAACTGGACAGGGTTAATTGGATAGATAGTGTTACGGTATGTAGTCTCGAAGCGAATACGACGTTGTTGTGTGTCGCTGGGCAGTCGACGAAGACGAGGACGCTGCCGCTAGTGCTTGAGGAGAAGAAGAAGAAGAAGTGCTTGAGTGACCCGTTTCCTGGTGTGTCTTCTGTGTACGGCCTACTGTTCTTGCTGCTGAACTAGCCTCGTAATATTTGGTGGAGGTGCGGAGTTCATCCCCATCCTGGTCCGGGAGCTTCGGCGCATGCGGGAGCCGTGGTCGTCGGCCGTGAGTTCTTGGTCTGTATCGCCCGGTCGTGCCCCAGCCTTCCAGACCCGAACCGATCTCGACGTTCTTCCCCCGCCCCGTCCACCGCCCAGACCACTCGACGCGATGAACCGAACCTGACTCAAGGACCCGACCGCATTGACCCGAGACGCTGCCCACACGTGACGACACCGTTCCCCTGCCCATACTGTTCAGCGCGTCCTGGGGCCCCGGCCGTCGGCTCATCGTGACCTACGGCCAGGAGGCTTCGCGGGCCAGGAATCATTCAGACATGTCCTTCATCGTGGTGGCCAGCACCTCACCACTTTGTGCTTCCGGTCCCGCCATCCACTGAAGCCCATCACCACTTCGCGCGTCTCTTTGTCACCGATCGGGACGATCGCTCGGTGGCCCCGGGAGAGAGATTTATGTCGTTGTTGTTGTTTTTGTTAGCCTATCAAAAGATGGCACATACCCACACTGCGGGATCGGCCAAGAATCGGGTGGCTATTCATCTGTACTCAAGTAAATAAAATTAAAAGCACGCGAGAAAGCAACACCGGAGGATTCTTCCTCATGAACAGAAACGGGATAAAGGATTTGATTTCAAAATTAATAATAATAATAATAATAATAATAATAATAAACAGGGACTGAAAGAGAATTATTAAGTCAAAACGTAATAATTGACAGAAAAGAAAATTTTGTGACCCTTAGCATGGCAGTCGGTGAGATTCTAGCAGGAAATTTAGAACAGCGGTACAAACAGGTCTGTGGCTGAACCCAAATATGGTGGCACCAATGATAGAAAGAGCGGGCTGCTTAAACTAAGGCTAAGGGGCCGCAAGGGCTCCTCCAGCAACCTTCTTCTCAAAGAGATATATCGGCGACAATAGAGCATGAAATGCTCAATAGATTCAGGCTCACGGCAAAATGCACAAAGAGGAGAGAGCGCCAAACCCGACCTGTGTAAATAGAAATTTAGAGGAGGGATACGGCACCACAGCCTCGTCAGAGATACTTCAAGCTGCCGAGATCGACAAACTTGCCTGACCCAAGAATATCTGACGTGCTGATAATCCGCCGATGTTACAAGTATTGTGTCTTGCGTGCTCAAAAACGCACGTCGCCGAAACCTAGATGCTGTAATATAAGCTGTAGCCGGGGTGATAGGAAACACGAGGCCACTTAGGGAAGCATTTGCGAGCGTATCAGAAATCTCATTAACTGTCACACTGCTGTGACCGGGAACACATACTAAATGAACAAGACTCAAATGCGGAGGAAGCAGGGACAAGAATGTGTTGAAAATGGGGCCGTCAACATTGGCGGCGAGTGACGAATACAGGTAAAAAATCGGTAATTACTGCCACTGCGGTAATAGAGGGGTCTAGCTCGCGTAGAGCAAGTATACTACTGCCAGAAACTCTGCTTAAAAAATAGGGGTGAAATCTGGAAGGCTCATTGAAAAGGACCAGTCTAAATGCGAACAGAGTATTCCCACACCTGCCTTTTCATTGCATTGCGATGCGTCGGTTGCTATTGCAATATTTGTAGGTACAGTCCTTAGATGATCTTCTAGTAGACCATTTAGAATACAGGGTAGCAAAACCTTTGCATTTTGGGGGAAAATATCGTCGAAAACAATGTGGACAGCGGGCCCTCTGCATAGTAAAAGCATGATGTCACAAATTTTCACATCCAAAGGCTCAAGTAATCTTTGCACAAACACTACCTGTGGGGTACGAAAACGAGACCAGAAGGTACTAAAAAAGGAGGTCGGCTGACAACAGAAAATGCTTTGTGAACGGTGGAAATGAGATTAGTAGATTCTTAGGTAAGTCTGCACAGTTAAAAATTGAAGTCGAGATAAGAGAGGGGGAATGCGGGCTTCAAGGTACAGCACATTCGTAGCCACAAATTTTGGAGGCCGAGGCACATCCTAAGTGCTTCCCTCTCCAAAAGCACGAGAGGGCGATATAGCCGAGTCTAAAAACAACACAGATCCAAATTCTAAAATTGACCTGAAATACATTTTGTTGCAGCGATGGCGTAGAGGTAGAACATCCGCCTCGCGTGCAAGAGGACCGGGGTTCAAATCCTGGTGCCGCGCAATTCTCCACCGGGTTAAAAAAAAAAAAAAACCCGCGTGTCGATGGAAGTGCATAACCAGGCCTGGAGTGCGGCCATATCTCGGTGACCAGAACCGACAACGCACTCTCTCACCAGAGCAGGATTTGGCCACCCTGGTGTAGTACTTGGCCCCAACCTTCTATGATCAAACTAATTAACCCTCGGCCCTCAGTCCCCAGCGGCTGCAGAGCAACTGACCACGGCGGCGGTCAGACCTGTGACGCAGCGGAGGGTGCTAAGAATCTCTGGCTCCGGACAGGCCGCCATTGGAATCTGAACCTGGCAACGTTTAACGCTAGAACTTTAGCTAGTGAGGCTAGCCTAGCAGTGCTGTTCGAGGAACTAGCGGGAATTAAATGGGATGTGATATGGCTTAGCGAAGTTAGGAGGACAGGTGAGGCGTATACAGTACTAAAGGACGGACACATACTGTGCTATCGCGGGTTAGAGGGCAGACGAGAACTAGGTGTGGGTTTCCTCATTAATAAGGATATAGCTGGCAACGTAGAGGAGTTCTACAGTATTAACGAGAGGGTAGCAGCTATAGTAATTAGGCTGAATAGGAGGTACAAGCTGAAAGTGGTGCAGGCCTACGCACCCACATCCAGCCATGATGACCAGACCGTTGAAAGCTTCTATGAGGACGTAGAATCAGCAATGAATAGAGTAAAATCGCAGTACACTGTACTGATGGGCGACTTCAATGCGAAGGTGGGCAAGAAGCAGGCTGACGACCACGCGGTAGGTGACTATGGGATAGGCTCTAGAAATAGCAGGGGAGAGTTATTAGTCGAATTCGCGGATAGAAATAATTTACGGATCATGAATACCTTCTTCCGCAAACGAGAAAACAGGAAGTGGACCTGGAAGAGCCCCAATGGTGAGATTAAAAATGAAATAGACTTCATACTATGCGCTAAACCTGGCATCATTCAGGATGTGGCCGTCCTCGGAAGGGTGCGTTGCAGCGACCATAGAATGGTAAGGTCTAGAATTAGCCTAGACTTGAAGAGGGAACGGAAGAAGCTAGCGAAGAAGAAGACCATTAACGAGTTAGCCGTAAGAGGGAAAGCACAGGAGTTTAGGATAGCGCTGCAAAACAGATACTCGGCTTTAACTGAGGAAGATCATCTTGATGTTCATTCAATGCACGATAACCTGACATCAATAATTACGGAGTGCGCAGTAGAAGTAGGCGGCAGGACAGTTCGAAAAGATACCGGGAAGCTATCTCAGGTGACGAAAGATCTGATTAAGAAGCGCCAAAACATGAAGGCATCTAACACTACCGATAGAATAGAACTAACGGAGCTATCAAAGTTAATAAATAAGCGCAAGGTAGCCGACATAAGGAAGTTTAATATGGAGAGAATCGAGCATGCTCTAAAGAACGGAGGTAGCCTAAAAACAGTGAAGAGGAAACTAGGCATAGGTAAAAACCAGATGTATGCATTAACAGACAAGCAGGGCAATGTCATTAGCAATATGGACAAGATAGTTAACGTAGCCGAAGAGTTCTACACAGACCTGTACAGTAGCCAATGTAATCAGAACGCTAATGAGAAAGACAGCAGTGCACAGCAATGCGTCATCCCGCCAGTAACGAAAGATGAAGTAAAGAAAGCCTTAGAAGGAATGAAAAGGGGAAAAGCAGCTGGGGAGGATCAGGTAACAGCAGATCTGTTGAAGGATGGAGGGGACATCGTGCTAGAAAAACTAGCCACCCTGTATACGCAATGCCTTATGACCTCGACTGTACCAGAAGCTTGGAAGAATGCAAACATTATCTTAATTCATAAGAAGGGAGACGCCAAGGACTTGAAAAATTACAGGCCGATCAGCTTACTATCCGTTGCCTACAAAGTATTTACTAAGGTAATCGCTAATAGAGTCAGGGCAACGTTAGACTTTAATCAACCAAATGATCAGGCAGGCTTTCGTAAAGGATATTCTACAATAGATCATATTCACACCATCAATCAGGTGATAGAGAAATGCGCAGAATATAACCAACCTCTATATATAGCTTTCATTGATTACGAGAAAGCATTCGACTCAGTGGAAACCTCAGCAGTCATACAGGCATTGCGTAATCAGGAGGTAGAAGAGCCTTATGTCAAAATACTGGAAGATATATATAGCAACTGCGCAGCTACTATAGTCCTCCATAAAGTCAGCAATAAAATTCCAATAAGGAAGGGCGTCAGGCAAGGAGACACGATCTCGCCAATGGTGTTCACCGCATGTTTGCAGGAGGTATTTCGAGGCCTGAATTGGGAACAGTTGGGAATAAGAATAAATGGAGAATACCTAAATAATCTGAGATTTGCTGATGACATTGCCTGCTGAGTCACTGAGGAGGTGAACTGCAAATCATGATCAACGAGTTAGACAGGCAGAGCAGATCGATGGGTCTAAAAATTAACATGCAGAAAACCAAGGTAATGTTCAACAGCCTAGCAAGGGAACAACAGTTCACAATTGGCAGCGAGAGCCTAGAAATTGTGCCGGAATACGTCTACTTAGGGCAGGTAGTGACAGCTGATCCGGATCATGAGAGGGAGATAACTAGAAGGATAAGAATGGGGTGGAGTGCATATGGCAAATTCTCGCAGATCATGAGTGGCAGTTTACCAATTTCCCTCAAGAGGAAAGTGTACAACAGCATAATCTTACCGGTACTCACCTACGGGGCAGAAACGTGGAGGCTAACGAAAAGAGTTCAGCTTAAGTTAAGGACAACGCAGCGAGCCATCGAAAGAAAAATGATAGGTGTAACGTTAAGAGATCGGAAGCGGGCAGAGTGGGTGAGGGAACAAACACGGGTTAATGACATCCTAGTCGAAATCAAGAGAAAGAAATGGGCTTGGGCAGGGCATGTAATGCGAAGGCAAGATAACCGCTGGTCTTTAAGGGTAACGGAGTGGGTTCCAAGAGAAAGTAAGCGTAGCAGGGGGCGGCAGAAGGTTAGATGGGCGGATGAGATTAAGAAGTTTGCAGGCAAAGGGTGGATGCAGCTGGCAAAGGATAGGGTTAATTGGAGAGACATGGGAGAGGCCTTTGCCCTGCAGTGGGTGTAGTAGGGCTGATGATGCTGATGATGACATTTTGTAAATCATTAACAGCGCATCTCTTCTCATGCCGTACCGGTGACTACACAGTCTACGTAACATGCCAACGGCACGAGCCCCTGCAGTGGGCGTAGCCAGGTTGATGATGATTTAGCAATTCATCGTCTTTCTACCTTCCCACTGGACCTCCCCGTCTGCGAAACTGGGACCGGTGAATGGCGTTACTAGCTTAGCCGCCATTCATGACATCACATTTTCCAGCTACCAACGGCAGAAAGCAAAACGCATAAACCTGGAAGAGGTGCCGAGTAGGTTTAGTTAGTTTATGGGGTTTAACGTCCCAAGTGACTCAGGCTTTGAGGGACACCGTAGCGGAGACCCCCGGATAATTCCTACCACCGCGGGGTTTTTAACGTGCACTCACATTGGACAGTAGGGTATCTAGCATGTCTCCATCGAAATACGACCGCCGCGGCCGGGTTCAAACCTGCGTCTCCTAGATTCCTATGAGATTATGAACGACCAACCGGGAAGTAGAGAGTTTTAGAGGAGCGGAAACGTACTAATGAAAGCGTATACTGAAATAAAGAATGTCTCCTGTGCAGGCAGAAGTATGATGCAGGAAAGAAGGAGGGAGCGCCTGTCCGACCTCAGCCAGGAAATTTCTTTGAAAAAGTCATTTTTGCGATTAACAAAGTACAAGAATTCCATTGAGCAAACAGGGCTGCCCCCTCCAAGAGGCACCCATAAATCCGCCCCTGACATGGCGCGACTGAGTACGTCTACGGCCAGCTAAAGGTCTCTATCCTCGAGAATGTCCACTGCACGTGTGAAGGACAAATTCTCAGTTACAAAAACGACGCCGTTTGTTTCGGGGAGTGCTCTGAATAAAGCAACGGCTTCTAAAATGAAAACGAAAAAAAATGGCGGTGGTTTCACTCTGGTTAAACCCGGAGTGACGCGATAGCTACGGCTGGCCGAGTAGAAGTTGCTCAGTTGAATTGTAAAGTCAGACTTTCGGCGCTCCGTTTCGCTAGGCGTTCCTTCTTCATCTTCGTCCCACTTGACAAGGCGCATGCGGAGAGCTGTGGCAGCTCGGTTTCGCCGGCGCCCGCGCCCCCGGCAGCAGCAGCTGCTCCGCACCACCTGGCTGGTCACGTGACTAACCACGTGACCACGTGGCGGTGGCTGCGCCGCCACCCACACGTGCCATCGCCACGCTGAAGGCTCGAGATGCTACCGCAATGTAGCTATTGCTACAAAAATAGTGGTAGTGTTTTACGCTGGTTGAACCGAGTAGACGTCCGAAAGCATGTGTTTAGTCTGGTTTTATTTATTTATTTATTTATTTATTTATTTATTTATTTATTTACCCACAGCACCATTGTCTAGCATTGCAGCGAGGAGGTGAAAGAGTAAAATGTACAAAAATAAAATACAATACAATGTCCATTAGCAACAATCAAAGCAATAATCATCACAAATTTGCAGCAGAGGTTTCGTTATCTGTAATATTAATTACCAGTGATGAGAGACCATTTCAATCGCGCGCAGTTTTCGGAAGGAATGAATTTAATGAATGAGTTTAACACGCGGCGGGATCGACTGCGGCGATAGCGAAGTGCTCTCGTGCAATATCCAGGGAAGCTGACCTGCTTGCGTCGGCGCGTGTTCGAAACCTAGTCGGGGCAATATTTATTTATTTGCCACAAATCCAAACACATCGCATGATCTTGCTCAGTGTTTGCCCGTAGGTATAGGGATTTCGAACTATAAAAACGAATGGAAAGAAGATCATTGCGGTTTTCTGACTATGTAAAGCCTGGTTGATAAGTACGGCTGGTTGGCCTGCAAAATAGCCCGTACGACGCACGCGATACCATTCCGCCGGTCAAGAGCTTCTTTGATGAGTTCCTGGTGAACATCTCGCGAAGAACACGGACTCGAATAGGATGCCTCCAAACTATGGCGGTGAAGCTGCGTTTGCGCAACACTCAGGTCTTCGTAAGACTAAGATGTCGGCACCAGTGTCAAGAAAATGTTTACTGCAGCGGTTTGGGGTGCTGTGCTGTCTTCTGTGACTATTCAAAACGCATCTGAGCGCAAAACATTTTTTTCCTTCTCGTTCTTCTTTCTCTACTCATTTTGTTTTCAACAATCCATCGAGCATAATAACCGTGCTCCCCACCAGGCAACCGATCCAAACATGTCCATATAATATTCATTTATTTACCGGGATATGGTAAAAGGAATGTAACGTTAATCCCATAGAAACAGTCGCTTTCTACAAACCTCGCAAAGCTGCCAAGGGCGGAAGATACTGGCATGGGAACATCCAGGTGAATTCTCAGCAGCTGGAATTTCTCAACCGGTGTGGTAGTTTCAGATCGCGAACGCAATTTGGCACGCTAGACACGGACGTTTTTGTGCGTGCGTGAATGGATGCGTTCGTGTTTCCCTGTGTGTGTTTCGCAGAAGCCTCTATGTAATCAGCTTCAGAGAAGGCCTGTAATTCCGAGGCCTCTTTTTCCTCAAAGGGGCGCAGTACCGTCCACTGAGAAATCCACGAAATGTGGTTCCATCCGCCCATTACTTTTGCAGTTTAAAACTTCCAGGTAACGGGCTCTGCATACATATGCTCTGCATACATATATATTTTGCTCTTCGCCTCTCTTGCGAGTGTGCATACATACATACGTACGTACATACATACGTACGTACATACGTACATACGTACATACGTACGTACATACGTACGTACATACGTACATACGTACATACATACATGCGCACGTACGTACGTATATACGTGCGCGCACACACACACACACACACACGCACACGCACACGCGCGCACGCACGCACGTACGCACACACACACACACACACACACACACACACACACACACACACACACACACACACACACACGCACACACGCACACACGCACACACGCACACACACACACACACACACACACACACACACACACACACACACATACATACATACATACATACATACATACATACATACATACATACATACATACATACATACATACATACATACATACATACATACATACATACATACATACATACATACATACATACATACATACATACATACATACATACATACATACATACATACATACATACATAATCTCTAAATGCCAACTACCTGACGCTGCTTTGCTCTCACACTGGACAATATTTTCGTTTGCATAATTTGGGTTCATTCTATCCTAATGGAAATTATGTAGGCTGTTTTCATGCAGGTACCTGGGAAGGTTCCTGCTTTTATTGTTTTCGGTCGGCCACTTGGAGAAATCCTCCTCCCTTCACGCCGTTAGTCCCACTTCCTGTAAAATCTGTCTTCTTGAAGCCCCTGTCCCTGCAGAAGTTCATGGCAAGTGGGGAGTATCCACATCTGCAGCCGATGTGGAACAGCTGTTCCTTTATTTACCGTTTCTTTTTCTGAAGCAAAATGCATTTAATACTTTTCCTCATTTAGCTTAGTTTCAACTACACTTGACTGCCTCGTTCATGCGCACGCACAAAAAAGTGCGCATCTAATTCGGCCCAATGCAATTCACATCGCATGCTATTTACACTAGCAATATTTTTATAAAGGTGTCGCTTAGGTATCCTTCCACAGCATTTCATAACATCTGCATGTACCTACATTTTGAAGCACATTAAACGAAATACAGAAGAAAATTGAGAATGCAATCACAACCGGCCAAAATTAATCCGCAGTCATTATGCAATAACGGAAGCTAAAAGAAAGTAAAAGGAAAACCAACCACTAGCGCGAAAGCTAAAACAGAAAGTTCGAAGGAAACAAACAATAAGGACCTGATGGATAGAAGCCAACTGAACAGGTTTCACAGCGGCATTTCAACAGATGAAGCGACGAAGCCATTAAAACAATAGGAAGAAGGAAACGCACGTAAGCTGTTCTTAGCTGCACAAATAAAATAACGACTTTTTCTGCGAGCCATTTTAAGAATTTCTAGAAATAACGAGATTGAAATAGAAAGAATATATTTTCAGTGAGCACTTATAACCAAAGGCGGACGCCAGTTACTATAGAAATCATCCTAATTAGTGGGTAGTAACATAAATTGAGTGATTACATTAAAAATTATTACAGTCTGGTTGTTAAAGTCAAAGGGAGTTCGAAGCTATGAACAAGGCAAAGCCAAGTAAGTTTCTAAATGGAAAAAACGTCCCATAAACCTCTACAGCTCACAAAATCTGCCTCTTCATCATCTTACCACTCCATCAGTCATCACTTTCTTTGATTTTACATACTGAACTCTTGCCTCGCTCATCAAAAAAATTTGTAGAGCAAAGGTATCAGCGAAAGCTGTTATAGCTTTGGTTTAGCCAGTTAGGCCTGCATCTGGCAGTGGAAGCTACACTGCCAGACGTAACAGAAAGCCTAACCGTGCTGACACGAATCAGCGAAATCTTATCTGGCCTCCGACCACCTGCCACCATAACTCCCTTTCTCCTTCCTCTTGCACTTCCCCTCGGTCTCCTCTCCATGTCAGGGACATGTGGGAAAGTGAACCCCTAGGAGTGAAGCCCTGCCCACCGGATTATGAGCAAACTGCCCACCGTGGGAGATGGCAGTTAAATTAATTATTGGTCGCAAGCATCTCAGGTGGCAGCAGTTGTCGTCGCCGGGCAGTGGCGCATCTCTAAACTACGGCACCACATCCAAATTTCGTACAGCACCACACTCCAGAGACAATCGGACACCTTCTCTGCGAGTGCCCGAACTACACTGATGAGAGCAGAACACTGGAAGCGACCGTGAGACAACTGGACTCTCACCCTCTCTCTGAAGAAACCCTTTTAGGCGCCAGAGCGAAACGTGCTGATTGGTGGTGTGCGACGAAGCCCGTGCTCTCAGGTTTTTAAGTGAAACAAGCCTGGGCACCCGTCTTTGACCGCCTGTGCGCTGCCTACATTGTTTACGCAGCATACCGCGTTAGTGCATACACAATGACAGCTCTGACATCATGCGTGAATGAGTGCACATTTGTCATTTCATGGAGCCCCTGCTCCAGAACGTGTTAATGACATGCGGTGGCATGTGTTCAAGACATGAATTTCACGTGCGTCTAATCACCGCGATGCGAGTGCCAGCCAGTGTTTGTGTGTGGACATCACCCCATGAAACTCATTGTATTATGCCATCATCAGCCTTCATTCGCTCTTACACTGTCCTCACCTTCCCCTTTCCTCAGCATGCAGTAGCAGACCAGGGTCATATTACCACTGGGTGACCTCTCTTTAAATTCCTTTCTCTCTGTCTCTGCACCACTGCTTCTGAATGGTATGATCTATGAATGTTAAAGAGAAAATGCCATATTCCGCATATATGGTTATTAACCCCTTATGACTATCGGAACAACTTCCATGCATAAAACATTGCCGAACGCCGGAACCGATGTGCAAGCCGACATGCTAGAGACGCAAATCGACCGTCAATATTTTTGCTTTCTTTTCGTGGCGATGGAACGGTCAGAACGACGTGACGCCTATCATTGCGCACATGTCACAGGTGGGTATGCAACTCTGTACTGTGAAATTCAGTCTTGATGAGCGTTATTTAGACGACCGCTTGCTGTGCCGGTCATACCGTTACACGGCTCCCGTCGGGAGTCCGTCCGAATTAACCGGTGTGAGCCCAGATGCCTCCTAATTAACGAGCGTCCGAAGCCTTGGACTTACATGGGAGTTGGCCTAAACCGCGCTGGCAGTTCGAGTTATCCAGATTTGTGAATTAACGTGGTCGGATGAACGAGATTTTTCTATAATACGTACTCCGACCGTGTAGCCATTTATAAAGCTCCACATCCTTGTTCTGAAACTAATTGGTAGCTGTTCTATTTTAGCTGTCCTTCACACGTGCACATGATCACCGCTTCCATTTTGTTTTCTCTTTCTTCTATCTTATCTTCGTGCTTTTATCTAATCTCCGCTAGAGAGCCGGTAACACTGCTTTTTAATCTATGGGCTTCGCTGACAGATGATGTTTTTTATCGAGTTGCCAGTTCAGTGCTCTGTTGCCCGCATTGCTTTTCTTTGTGGATAATCTTTCTGCATTTTGTATATGAACGATGCATCAGTTAGAATTCCCTATAGGGCTTTTCCTGGACACCTGTAATGACTCTTTGACCTAATGCGCACGTGCACAACCACCACGTGAAACGCAGTGAATAAACTTACTAGAGCCGCACCGCGAAAGTCCGATCGACTGTCCCGGCTGCAATACACATTGTTTTGAACTACCAATTGCAATAACTGCCGCTGGTCGACATTGCGACCCGTCCAGAAGTCACTCACTGGTTAAATCACTCCACTGCCACTAAGTTTCCCACAGTGATCACGACTTCCCGCCTAAGTAACTCACCAGGCAACGTCCCGCGAAACCCCAGGCGTGCTCCACATGTGCCCGCACCATCCCTTCACGAAGAAGGACAATCGTCCATGCCTGCCCACGCGCAGCTCAACGTAAATACGCACAACTTATAAGCGGCGGCGATGCCAGCCCAGAGCGCGCGTATCGATCGAGCGAAGAAGTCGAACCCGCAAGTAGACCGGAGGGAGCCGGAGGAAAGGATCTCGGTGCTGCTGTTGAGGGTAGAGAAGGCAGCTCGGCCCTTATATGGTATACGGGGGTAGCGGGACTCCTGTCAGAGGAGCCCCAGCTACAGAGTCCGAGCTCTACTTAATCCCCGCACAATACAGCGCAACATCGGTGCACGACAGCGGAAGAAGCTTCCGAGAAGAACGAGGCCACGGGGCCCCAAGCGCGGCACGGGGCTCAGGGCTCGCACCGCGGCTCAGTGCAAGACAAGAGATCGGCCATGCAAAACAGAGCTCGCAGAGCGTTTCCCCCGCCCCATCCTTTTTTCTATCACGGCGATAGATATATAGACATAGTCGCCTTGTGCGTAATATGTCGTAAACGAAAACGGCGCGTTCATCTCATGATCAACGAGAATGTTATGTATAAGGCTTGTGGATTGGACGCTATCTTTGAAAAATGGCACGTGATCACGTGTTCATTACTGAGTGCAATAAACGGCTCGAGGGTTGTATTACAGCTATAGCTATCATTTTCTCACTGCAGGTAAAAACAAACGCATCAAAGTTTTCATTTTTCTTTTTAATCTCGCTTTCGTTCCCTTGTCAATAAAAACAAACTAGTTGTTTGGCGGGGGGGGGGGGGGGGGGTAAATATGACCAATGACATTTGAATGCAGATCTATAGACATGGTGCTACACTCTTAATTAATGCTTCCATTGATTCATAAATAAATATAGCATCCAATTCATATCCGTTCTCGCTCAAAGAACGATTAGGAGCGATCTTGGAAGCGCTCTCCAGTCACTCCTACATCTTGACAGGAGCAATACGAAAACGCGTAGCGGCCCCGTGAAGAGGCACCTCGCGCAACGGGCACAATTTTCTTCTCGTCACAAACTTGACCTGGGGAGGTTCAGACACATACGTCCCGCTCCTTGCTCTTATGCCTTAATATTGCTTTTGAGCTGAGTCGCTTCACTGCATCATCATCAATCAAGTGGTGCTTAAAAGCGAGAAAGACTGCTAGCGAACAAAGCAGGCTCTTTTATAACCTGCGCGCTATAGCGAGAAAGACAAAATAACGGACAAACGGAGAAGGTACATACACCACGGCTGCTAACTTTCTACAGCCTTTTTTTTTTAGAAACCCTATGGAAAAAGGCGATGCAGGCAGCACGTCGAGC
The DNA here is from genome assembly GCA_030143305.2 of Amblyomma americanum. Lineage (NCBI taxonomy): Eukaryota > Metazoa > Arthropoda > Arachnida > Ixodida > Ixodidae > Amblyomma > Amblyomma americanum. Next base: position 74,136 of record JARKHS020011143.1, on the reverse strand, counting down.
GCATGTGCCAAGAAAGAAAAAAACAACAAATGAGGCTTTCTGACAGGATTTAGCCCTTCCTAGTGCCTGATATAGTCATGGCCACCGGAGACAATCATCTTTTAATCCGGTACCCTGTGCAACTTCCAAAATTTCTCCAGTTAATTTTTTTTCGCCCAAATATATCAGGTAACAATTTTCATAGCATTTCTTATGCAATGCACAGCTATATACCTTCTATCAATGATTTCAGATCTTTTTGATGTTCCCGCAACCTGTCATTAAACCCTTGCCCAAGGGAACTACGTAGTCCTTGCCGTAAGGGAGCGTGATGCTGTATATGATACGATCTGTACACTTCAGCAACTTTTTTTTTTGCTTCGCTAAAGTTTTCAGGGCAACCTGTCTGCATGCTGGAACTGTTTTCTTGGATAAGGGACAACGTACTCCTAAACGCATAGTACACAGCGTCACCAAGTTGCAAAAGTCTAACGATCACCCTGATCACCCTGACTGAATGCCCACATTGGCTTTGAAATGGAGCTCGGATAAGTGACGCGTTTTCATTCATCTTAATGGATTCGTATCAAATTTGAGTGCAGGGTCAAAGAGGCAGGTTCCAGAAGCTTAGCAGCAATGTCAAAAGGCAAATGAAAACAAGCTATCAATAGCATAATATCATTACACTTAACAGGTTGAGTTATTCGCATTTAATAGTAATTTTTCTTCGCAGCAGAGAGACGAAAAGTGCGTTTAACAGTAAATTGTCAGCTGCATGCCCCTTTCTGATACCTCAACCAGAAAACTCGTCACTGAATATAGCAGCGCCAAATCATGACCGTCGACTGCCATGCAAGTTTACTTCCAATAGTTTAGCAAGGTGTGTTGCTGGGCAAGTTGGTTGGTAATCACTCTGAGGAAGGAAACGCTGGCGGACGACAGGCGGACGAATTTCAGTGGAGTTGTGCCCATTTCTTGTCCTTGTCCATCGTATGACAGAGCTGATTTTCTCAGAATTAATCTCTTAGTTGTTGCGCAAATAAATTTTTTCAATTTTATTCCTGCAGCCGTCACGTGCAACACAATCGTTACAAAAAATTCAGTGCCCAATATTGCCGTCATTTGTGATGAAGCATCCGCCTCCCATTCAAGAGGCGCTGGGTTCGATCCTAAAAGCCACCGGGTACCCACCGGTTTTCGAATCGGTACAAGATTTCCCTCTACCTGGTGCTCGGTTTTTTAAATGAATCCCTAGGAAATCCCTAGGAAAAGGGTACTGGACCAAATCGTTGCGTTGACAGGCCAGTGATTCGTTCCGACTTTGAACAACTTACATTCGCCTCGTGCATTGAAGGCTCTAAAAGAGGATTCTGAGCTCATCTTTTTACCGCGGGAACTCGATCTGTGGCAATTCGCCATAAAGGTATTCGGAGATAATCACACTACCACAATCTGACTTCTATTGTCCGTGCTGCTGAAATAACAGCAAAAAAAAGGAATGTGCTCTTACCCGAATGGTTGCGCTATCACGTTCACTGAAGGCCCTCCAAGGCGCAGCTAGCTTAGTTTACGGCTCCCCGGATTGGCTTGCCCGTCGACGATAATACTATGAGCGAAAGCGATTCGCCTCAATGTTTCGTCGACTCAATTTGAAGTCGGCTGTGCTCTGGCTTTTATCTACGCCCTCTTACTTATATGCAGTGTTCCAGCGGAGAAAACGGTCCATGATGGCTGTCTTGAATGCGCTCTGTTGTTGGGGTCTTTTCGTTGCAAGAGTCCCGAGTGGTTCGCAGTAACAAAGGCGTATTATAGTTGACATAGGACAGCTTCATGCAGAAACTGTAGCCGTCACGAAAAAAATTGCTGCCTGTCAATCTTGAAACTTCTGCACAGAATGAAAAAGGGCTGAAATGAGCTCGCGAAAAAAAAGCGCTCACAGCAGCTCATTACGTACTCGCGTTTGTCGGAGTCAGTTCAGTATAAGTGCTTCGTTCATTCTGTTATTTGAATTGGTCGCCCTGGGCTTTCTGTGCTCATTTACATACCGCATTTTGCAATGATTACCCTTCATGGTCCTTATCAGTCTTATTGGTCTCGCTATGTACTTTGGATTCATCGCTGCTTTCATTGCGGCCGCCGTCGATGAAACGAACGACGTGGCTTCTGATAAAGTAATACACGTATAATGAATCCTCGGTATCATGAAAGCTTTCTTTTTTAAATAATGGATGATGAGATATGCATCACCGGCCTAATGACGTCAAGGAATAATGAGCTGGCAATTTGATTCTCTCTAACGGTAAAGGGAAATTCCTGAGAATGATCACCATGGAGTACTTCGGTCATACCATTACCGCTTTTAAACACACATTGCCAAAATGATAGGACGTGTTGCGCATCAGAAAATTTCAAGATGATAAGAACCGAATGGTATCTGCTTCTTCAGGAGTATCCTACTTAATAATGTCGTGGTCGGTGCTCTTACCCATGGTAACCATGCACCTAGCCCTACCCTGAGTGCGGACGTTATTTTTGCGTTCCATTTGTGAGCGCTGCGCGCTGCATAGTCGGTACTTAGTCGGTATTTTCGAAAGTGCGCAGACTGCCGGCCGAATCTGATGACCAGCTAAAGTCAAGGATCATGTTTAGGGCGTCCTTAACCCGTTAATCATCAATCGCGAGCTGTAGTCGTCCGGGAGGTTGTGCCAATATCTCCAAAGACGAGTCACACTCGTCCGGCCTGATGTTGCTTTCCTCCCATACCAAAGACGACTTACGGTCGGCAATTGCGTCGGTTGCAGTTTTAAACACTATAGGGCAGTAGTTGTCCATGAAACACATTTTGTGCCCTTGGCCCGTGTTCTACGCCTCACGACGCTAATTTTTGGCATAAATCACCAAAAAAATCTGGCAATTTTGGTGTGCTTTTCGGCAATTCATTTCTCCGTTAAACTCTTCATGCTCTACGCTTGAAAATACCTTGCGGCTATTGATCCCACAGTAGTATGATCGAATCCCTGTCGTTGCGGCCGCCTTTTAATGGAGGCTGAACACACAAACGTCCTTGTGCTGTGCGATGTCAGTGCATGTTAAATAATCGCAGGTGGCAGGAATTAATCCGGAGCCCTTTACTACGGATTCTTTCATAGCCCATATTCAGATGTGGGGTGTTAAACCTATAAATCTACACTTAGCCTGGTTATGTGCGCCCTATTCGACACCGCAGTCTTATCAAATAAACCTTGTTGTGCTTTTAAGCTCGTCGCGGTTTTCCTCAGCAGCTGAGGGCATCCCACAATGACATCCCAAATTTGTACTCAGAGCGTCAAAACTGCCCTGCTGTCGAGCTCTCCGAAGAAAGAGGTGACGAGAAAGATTGGCATAAGAGACGGCAAGACAAATTTGCATTTGTGAAGCTAAGCCACCTTTCCTTGTGGTATTGATGGCGGTCCTGACAGCTGGAGATGCCCTGGCGAGCGTAGGGATTCGTGAGGTAGGTTGCCTGTCAAGCATTTTTGTACTTCTGCGCATCTTCCGAGTATGCTCGCCCGTCAGAACAAGATATCCCCGGCACATTTCTTATGCGCAGACGTCTCCCATGCTTGAGTGTCGGGAGCGTCGCAAGAGGAGACGAAGTCGCTCTCATGGTAAGGGAAAATAACAAATGTGCGCGAAAAATTGTCCAGAAACCGAAGCGACAGTGAACTGAAGCCACAGAATTCCATACCCGGGCTCGTGTGCATAGTCGTGCTTCGTTCTTCTTTGTATTTTCTGTTTTTCAACAATGGTTGTGTTAGAGGCTTTTTTTAGAATTAATAGTGCTCATTGTCGTCAGTTTCTGGAATTATCGACTGGCTTTGTGTATCGCACGCATATATGAATACAACAGCATTTCTCTACTATATCCAACTAGAACGTCGCCCTGGAAGCCGAAGGGGTGCTCTAACTGACGGAGATCCCGTTGATGACGATAGGACTTTAACAGGGCTATGGTTGCTAGTTTCCTCACCTTAGGCGACAGCTAAAAGAGTGAAAAATTCTTTTTAACCGGCTTATATCCACGTTTCACAAGTGCAGACAAGACTTCGGTTAAAGTTGTCTGCTCAAACAGATTCGAAACATAATGGCGTCGCACTGATTCGCTGCCTGCTACCACACTTGGAGCTGACAAGTAACAAAGCAAGCACGGAAATCTTGTACGTTATGAAACTTCGTTTGCGCTGCGCTGATGTTTCGAAAGTCACCATAAACTAGGGAGAGGGTGGAACGAGAAGTTCTTCAATTGGCCTGCATGGGCGTTGTTGAATGAGGAGGCCCTGTACGCGGGCTGATAGCAGTGAAAGATAATTACTCCACGTTATCTGGACGGCTGTTATTCAGCGGATTTTATGTCGATCTGTAGAGCGCTGTTGAAGAAGTTGAAAGAGATATTCTTGTGGTATCAGTTCGGTAAAGGTCATGGCGTTGATAACTGGCAGTTTCATTCATTTACTGCTGCCATTTCCTGAAGCAATATGATGACCTGAATTTTGAGCCGATCTGTTTCATCAATAACTAAAGAGGAAAAGGACTCGAATTTCCTCCCCCCCCCCCCCCCCAATCAGCATAATAATTAGAAAGAACTGACACTCTGTTAACAAAGCAAAAGACACCTGAAACCTAAAAAAAGACCTAAAACAAAAGCAAGAAAACTAATGCGCAAAAAGATTTAAGGTACATGCTTTGCATTGAATTTGTCATCGCCATACCTAACATGTTGTACCGGGTTCATCAGTCAGAGAAACGTGGGTACAAGGATAAGCTAAAATAGAGGGAGAAAAGTGGAACCCTGCGAGATATATGGCACTGCACGTGTCTGTCTGGCCAGAACTAAGACCCTGGTATCAACCACCGTGACGTGGAGAATGGAATCTAAAAGTCATTCTCTCCACATTGACCGAAAACACGCGTATACCGGCACTCGCCCCAACTGTCGGTTTGCGTCATAAAAAAAAAAAGCCCTGTGCCTTCGACTGACACTTAACCCTTGACACGATTCTCACAGCGGTAACGGTACTATTTAAAGGAAAATTGTAGGCTCTTCGCTTACAAAACGAACTACTTTGAACTTCTCCGGATTGTCTTCGCGATAGTTTTCCCCTGCTGTGTACACGCGGAAACCTGCCCAAACGACGGTGCGTATGCAAATGAGGCACCCTAATTAAAGCAGAAGGCGGGAAACACAAGGACCAGCGGGAGTTGCGTAACGATCGTTGATGCTCGAATAAGAAGGGTGAAAAATTCGGGGAAACCAGCGGACATCCAATCGCTACGAGGCGGAGCGATCGATGATGGCAGCTCCCGGCCCCGTCCCGAACAAGACGTAGTGGATGGGGGCGCAATCAATTTCCGCGGAAGAGCTACAAGTGCCCGTCCATGCGGGTGCTGGTATACGTCTTCACGACGACTCATTCCGCGAACGGCGTCGATACTCGGAGCCCATGTCGGCGGTCCTATTATAAGTGCAGACTTGCATTATGCAAGTGCCAGCCCGCAGTGCTCGATAGGCATAAGGCCTCGCTCGGTGCCTGGGTCATAAACGCGGCGTTTTCAGACTCGTGCATGTCGGCAACATAGCGGTAGTTCTAACGCAAGTCGCTCTCCACATATGGGAACTGATGGCGCAGACAGGCGGTGGGTGAATTAGGTCCCGCAGGGCTTGCATTATGCAGCAAGCAGATCAGGGAGCGACAAACTCGACCCGCTGCTCGCTCTCCCTTTCATTTCTCTTCAGTCTGAGCTAACTGTTGCTATGGGGCAACGGTAGCGGTGTGCCTGATTCACGAGGCTCAAGACGCAACGGCTGCAGATTTGAGCGGCATGCTGAGGCGTTGTCATATACAATACACGCATTCAGGAGGCTTTTAAGGTCGGGGACTGAAAATAATTAACCATTGGCCAGAGTAAATTCCGTCAATAACGCGTGTCGGTGGCCACGCTCAAAAACTCAGGAAGCAGCGACACGAATTGGGAACTCGTGAGCCGTAAGGATGCGTCTGAAGCCACTGCTTAAGCTTATTTGCTCCATCGGACGAGAAAAAGAGAATTTGAAATTTCCCTTTTAAGCTGCCAGAACACTCGAAATTACGTTGTTGCTTTCCTCTGCCCCGGTGTGTCAGACACCTTTATGGTTTATGGTTTACGGGGGTTTAAAGTCCCAAAGCTACTCAGGCTATGAGGGACGCCGTAGTGAAGGGCTCCGAAAATTTCAACCACCTGGGGTTCTTTAACGTGCACTGACATCGCACAGTACAGGGGCCTCTAGAATTTCGCCTCCATCGAAATTCTACCGCCGCGGCCGGGATCGAGCCCGCGTCTTTCGGGCCGGCAGCCGAGCGCCATAACCACTCAGCCACCGCGGCGGCTCAGACGCCCTCAGGACACATCGTAACACAGTCAGAAAAAGATGTCTAATCAAGTAGGTTTCACCGGCTCTTAGCTGAAGTGTCAGCGCGAATAACAACGCAACAATCCCGCTTTCAAAAGAAGCTCGATTGTTGCTCGACGCAAATATCAACGTGTTAGACTAACATTGATCGCGCCGGAAAGCGATGTGTAAGCATGCCATCACTTACATTGACCAAGAAAGAGTTAAGGTTTTTAGATGGATCGTGAATAGGATATTGGCGCTATCACCCTGTGTCCTTCATGCTATTGGTTTTCCTTTTTTTCTTTATTTTTCTTTCTTTCCTTTCCCTGCAGGACCTTCGTAATTGTACATATGCGTCGCATCTTCAGCACAATAAACAGTTGAAAGTCAGCGCTCTTTTCACTCTGTCTCAGTCATCGTCTTTTCCTTAATACTATTCGCGCTCTCACATAACCTACTATAAAATAACTAGGCCAGAAAGCAATCATTCACGTTTTTTTTAAGTGCCTGGAGCCATGCATAGCAACCGCGTGCTTGCCGTCAGCAGACGAGGTGCCCAGTCATTGCCCTTGTTTCTTCTTCAGTGTCGCACATTTCTAAACTTAGGCTTAACAGCGCCTCAAGGAAAAAGAAGAATGGCTTGTTAGTGAGAAGAAACGATGCCTCAGCCTGCTGGATTGAGCTTTAAACAAAGGCCAAGGGCCATCCGTCGCTCTACCCGCAGGGAAAAGAACCGCCCAAGGCAAGTGACACGCGCCTCCTGAGGCACATTCGCGTTTCAAAACAAGGCTCGTTTTTCAGGTGCGCCACTTTACGTCAGGGTTATTTAATGACACAGAAAGCAGGCCAATGACCGACTCAGAGAAGCAGCAGGCAGGCAAGGACGTGAGAGTAAGCGCAGCATTGTTCGCATCGAATCCTTGACCTTTCGGCAGGGACTCTAGAGGGGGCTATATTTAGAAATGCTGAACAGCTCTGCACCGTCGGGCGGAGGCAGAAGACACACTCAGGAGCCGTTAGTTTAGCGCAAGCACCAAAATATCACCCACGTCTCTATCGACAGCTAACAAAAAAAAAACGACGCTGATATGAGCAAAACTCGCACTTAACGCATCCAAGAGGAAACGCCGAAACCATGGCATTTGCAGCGGCAACTAATCTCCTGTTCCGCTACGGACATCAGTCCTAGAAACAGACGAGGGAACCTCAATTCTCCCGTTACGTGCCAAGAAAAGGGTAATTCAATCTTCGCAAAGCCGTTAGACCAAGGCTTGTATTGCGACCTGGAGCAATCCCCATTGATCGATGGCAGAAAAGCTTGCCCGTTGTCTCTCTTCGAGCGCAGGGGCTCACACTTTGTAGGGGTTGCTTTCCCTGTGTATTCTTCCTATTACTGGAGACGGCTATACGGCACATGACGTCAGCGCTGATTGCTAGGGAGCAGCTTGAGTTCCCGGCGCCGCTATCAAAGGCGACGTTGATGAATGAATTAAGTAACTAAAATCATTTGATTTAAATAACAGATTGTCGCTAAACACAGCCCTAGCTTGAAGAGGAAAGACGACGTGATTGTTATCAAGGGTCATTTCAGACAAATATATACATGGCTAGAAACACGTGTTGGACAGCGCACTGGATGCAAAGGTGTTCTTGATTGTCGCAGGAATTAGGAGCTGGGAATCCGTGATGAAAGCGTCACATTTCAAAGTAGCGGAGAATTTCACGCAAGTAAAGCATTGTCCTTGCAGCGGTTAATGAAGGAATAGCCACATCAAAATATACTGAAAATGCATCATTCACTGCAGAGACGCTGAAAAATGACAAACGACATTTAACTTTAGAGAGAAGCTCGAAACAAGAGCGCAGATTATGGCGCTGATTTTTTGTAGCTATAATTTTGATAACAGAGCCGCAAAGAATGGTCGAACCATTCATGCTAAATTTTTACATTATTCTTGAACAACATCAAAATCAGTGCAGAATAGTACCGAAGAGCAGTAATCCACAGCAAAAGCCGCCGCGGTGGCTCAGTGGTTATGCTGCTCGGCTGCTGACCCGAAAAATGCGGGTTCGATCCCGGCCGCGGCGACAGCATTTCGATGGAGGAGAAATTCAAGAGGTCAGTGTACTGTGCGATGTCAGTGCACGTTAAAAAACCCCAGGCGGTCAAAATTATCCAAGCCCTGCACTACCGTGTCCGTCATAGCCTGTGTTGCTTTGGAACGTTAAACCTCATAAACCATACGCCTTTGTAAACTGCAAAGTGACAATTTTATACTTCAACAATTCAACTGTAAAGAAACCAGAAAGCACAGAACTTATTAATCTTCCAGAGGGTTCCACTGTGCCCTATTCAAAATAAGCAATCAGTGGTCTGTCATAGCGAACGACAATTTAAAAAACATTATTAAAACGGAAAAATTGCTCGTAGAATGCCATCCAAGAGACCAATATTTGCAGATATCGCGTATTCAAAACCGATCACAGCAAAGGCCTCGCTCGGCTGCTCTCGCATCAAGCGGCCTCTGTTTGTCTGCTCGATCACCATTAACGCGTGCGCGAGATCACAGAGCGTGAAAAATATGCCGCTGTCGGGAAGCCACGTAGAAACAGCGCAAAGCACCCCGGAGGCCCATTGGCTTTTGTTTCGCCGTTTCCCGTGGACACATCTGTTAGCGGGCAGACACCACAACCGCAGGAAGTCGACAAAATGAAACACGTGTGTTCACCACCACTGCCGCAACAGCAGGAGAGAAGGCCACAATATGAAGAAAACTTCAGTAAAGCGATGGAGAGCAACAGAAAGTAGATAACCGCAGACAGCGAATGGAATCCAGCAACGCTGCAGGATAAACGAAGGAAGGCCATCGTGAACGTGTGTCGGACGCAAATGACGATGTGTGGCTCTTTCATTAGGTGGATCAGAGCGGCGGATGGAGCAAAGAGCAAGTGCTCTGGAAACTGCCCACGGGTCACATAGACGGACCGCGGACCCCTTATGCGTCTTCGAGATAGTGTACTCAATATGTGTTCGTTATTTAGCATTTATTTTCATTGAATATTTTGCCCAATCTTGGTTTATTTTGTCCGCTTTCTCTTTTCAATAACGCTTCTAAGCCTCCTCTACAGAAACTTCATACTTTTTCTTTTATCCCTGTTTTCTTCCTGTATGCTTATTTAGCTGTTTTATAAATCTCAGCTGAATACTGTTTTAAAGTAAAAAAAAAGAAAGGAAAATCGTGTTCTGGGGTTTCATTCCAATGGGATGCAAAAATGAAAACTTCACTGCGTGGGACGTTTCGCTGGGCGTTCCTTCGTCTTCGTCTCACTTGACACGGCGCATGCGCAGAGCCGGCGCCGGTTTCGCCGACGCGCCGCGCCGCCGGCAGCAGCAGCTGATCCGCACTACGTGGTTGGTCACGTGACCAACCACGTAACCACGTGGCGGTGGCGGCGCCGCAACCGTCACGTGCCGCCGCCATGGTCACATCCCTGCGCCACGCTGAAGGTTCGAAACGCTACCGTAATGTAGCTATCGCTACAAAATGTTACATTCTGCATGGTATTCATACTTATGCCTTGCCCTATCAGAGGTTGGAATTTGATCTCAGGAACGTACTCGTCACATCCCTCAGTGAACTTTTCGATAGACACCCACATCAGCTCAATTTTCCCTGGGTTTCCATCAAACTGAATCTACAATAGTGAGGCTGAGGTGGGGTACTCGACCCAATCGTCAGTTGAATTTTTAAATTTGACACTTTCACACTTTAAACAGCAAGTGAAAAATGTGAGCCGGAATGGTCACGATACAGTATTTTTATTTATTTATTTATTTATTTATTTATTTATTTATTTATTTATTTATTTATTTATTTATTTATTTATTTATTTATTTATACATACTGCTAATCCCATTTGGGATTGTTGTAGGAGGGCAAAATATGGTTAGTAATAACAGTTCAAAAAATACATCATTTTGGTGAAGATCGTAAAATAGACATCTAATAGTAAGGGTAAAGCAAAGGCACTGGAATTAACTATGGAAATACAGCCAAAAAAACAACAACGCAGAATAACAATACAACGAACTGTATCACAACCATATCGAAACAAGGCAAATTAATCTCACGATAGGCGTCATGACAGAAGTTACATCGCAATAGTTCCGAAAACAATACTGGTAGTCAGTGTATACCTGAACAAAGTTAACTTTAAAAAGGCACACAGAATAGGAAGCAATATTAGCAACACAGAAACACACACACAAGAATATTTGCTAATTAAGTACCGAGTTCTCGATAGCAGCGCTGAACATTCCTAACGATGAGCTGCTTGGTATTGAAGGGTTTAGACTTCCATTCACGAGTGGCAAACGGAAAAAATGAGTATTTGACGCAGTCGGTATGGAAAGGGTACTCGTTAAGTGTATTGGATTGGGACGCGTCGATCTTGCTTTAGAAAAGGAAATATATTTAGTGACGTCAAGTTTTAATTGCTGGTGAATTAGTTAAATACATCGTCATGTGTCGCGTGAGTTTACTACGTATTTGGAGTGTTTGTATCCCCTCACGTTTCATTATTTCTGTTGGTGAGTCAGTTGTTTGGTATTTGTTAAATATAAATCTGACAGCTTTTCCTTGAACTGCTTCGAGTTTGGCAATATTTTGATTAGTATGAGGGAACCAAACGACGTTACCATATTCTAAGACAGATCTAACCAAAGTGTTGTACGCAAATAGTTTAGTTTGGGCAGGGGCTAGACGCAGACGTCGTATAATAAAAAAGAGTCGTTTTAGAGCTGTTGATGTAATCATGTCGACGTGGGCGTTCCACCGGAAGTCATCAGTTATTAATAGACCGAGATATTTATGTTCCGTGACTGTAGTGAGTGGTATGTTATTTATGGCGCATGCAAAATTTGATTTATGCTTCTTCCTTGTTATTGTCATACAAGCTGATTTAGTAGCGTTAAGGGTCATCTGCCAGTCCGTGCACCATTTTGTTATGGATTTAAGCGCAATGTTGAGGGTTTGATGGTCATCAACTGTGTTGATTTCCTTATAAATGATGCAATCGGCTGCAAAAAGTCGTATGTTGACATTAGCATTAGCGGATAAATCATTGATGAAGATTAAAAAGAGGATGGGGGCCAAGACACTGCCCTGGGGAACACCGGATACAACTTGGACTATGTTGGAAGTTTTTTGGTTAATTTCTACAAACTGTGTTCGATCTGATAAATAATTTCTAATCCAGTTAACTATAGGCCCTCGACCAAGTGTCGTCTCAAGCTTATTAATTAGTTTGTTATGCGTAACCCGGTTAGGTCGGTTTGTTTTCGGCTATCTATGCTTTGCGATAAATTAGGTATTAGTTCTATTAATTGAGTTACCGTGGAAAGCCCTTGGCGGAAGCCATGCTGAAATGGTGATAATATACGTTCATCTTCGAGAAAAATTGTTATGTGCTTAAGGATAATATGCTCAAGTATTTTAGGCACTGAGCAGGTGATAGAAATGGGTCTGTAGTTAGTAACATCAGTCTTGCTTCCTGACTTGTGAATAGGGATGATTTTTTGCTTTTTTCCATTCCTGTGGGAGTGTGCACGTTATTAATGATTTGTTAAAGATTATGCATATATACTTAGCGATCCATTCGGCATATCTTTTAAGAAAAAAATTGGGGTCATATCTGGTCCTGGGTCCTTTTTTGTATCGAGATTTAATAATAGATTTAAAACCCTGCACTCAGTAACAGTTAGTGGCTCAATGTGTTTCGTTCCCGAATGGCTGAAGGGAGGAAGAGTACCGTTGTCGTTAGTGAAAACTGAAAAAAAATAATCATTCAAAGATCTGGCAAACTCAAGGCTTTCTTCTTCCGAGAGTGGATTATCAGTATTTTTCTTAGGATTTAAGTAGCTCCAAAATTTTGTTGGGGACGTCCTTATAAAATTGTTTAGCGTATGAGTAAAGTAGTGTAATTTAGCTGCCTTTAGTCAACTTTTCATGTACTGTATTGCTAAGATGAGGTTTTTTCTTGTTTTAGTGCAAGATTTTAATTTGAGAGCTTTTTTCAATCGATTTACTTTGCGTTTAGCATGTATAACGTCACGTGTTATCCAAGGGTTGCGTGTCTTTACTTTTTTGCTTCTACAAGGCACGAATTTCAGAATGCAATGCAATACAATGTTTTAAAGGATTCCCATAAAGTGTCAATGTCAGTTGTGCGACATGCAAGATTATAAATGGAGTCAAACTCGAAGTACAGGTGATCTAGAATGCTTGAATCGTCAGCCCTAGTAAAATCAAGAACTTTAGTTTGCGAACGCGGGGATGACAGCGTGCCGACAATGGGGACACTGCCAAAGATTAATTTGTGATCTGAGATTCCATCAAGAATGTCTACTCTAGTTCGGCCGAGAGCAAAATGGTGGCTAAGAAATATCAGATCAAGAGTGTTAGTCGACAGTCCTGTTACACGTGTCGGATGGTTTACTATCTGAGTGAGGCTAAACTGAAGCATGATATCTAACAAGGCATCTGAGGAAGCGGAGCTATGCTGCATTGTATGCCAGTTGATATCTGGAAGATTGGAATTCCCTAGCAATATCAGTCTCGTTCCTAAAAGAAAACGTAGCATATAGCTGTACAAAGCTAACATATACTCATGATCGCAATAGGAGCTTCGATAAACGCAGCCTGCCACGAACGTATGTGGACCTAACACTAGCCTGGAAAAGACTGCTTCAACACCTTCAACATCGAGAAGTGGTGTAAACTGTATTTTTTATTGATGAAAATGGCCACTCCACCATCACGGCTCCGTCTATCCTTTCGAATAATTGCGTAATTTGGGGGTGAAATTTCTGTGTCCAGCACATCGGGTGTCAGCCATGTTTCTGTCACAGCCAGAAAACCTAGTTCCATGCCAATAAGTAAGCTTTCTAATGAGTCAAGTTTATTCATGATGCTACGAGCATTTGTGTTTGCAAATGTTATCTAAACAGTATTTGTATTCTGAAGTGTATAATATTCATCATGTCACGTATCAGACTTCACTCAATACGGCAGGCGAATATTCGTGCCAGAGAGCCGACACTGCCTCATGGCATGAACGTGGAAGAGTTGGTTATACATAGTTTATACATCATACATATGAAAAAAAATGCTCTAGCTGAGAACTAAAACATCGACATCTTAGAACTCTCGTCGTCCTCCAATACAAAGAGACAGGGACAACTGTAGACTCGCAATTAAGGTTAAAGTAAGCATGCTCTGTTTGAGAAGCCTCATCAGTCTAAGCTTTCTGAAATTCTTGATAATATCCACAGATGAGGAGCCAAACTTATATACCGTGATTATTCTTACTCAAGCTGCGACCGCGAACTAATCGTCAAGCTCGCCTAAAGTTGTAATCACGAATGCAGACACTGTATCTTCTAGCTGTGGTGTTCTTTGCGAGTTTCGTAATGCACCTCCATTTATTTCCGTTATGAAGCAAACAGTAAAAACAAAATCAATAAAATAGTAATAGAGAAAATCGAGACTCCAGCTGGAGCACAAGTAGTGCTTTCGAAACGTGAGAACGAACACTTCAGGCCTGGTTTCGTAGAGTCAGGTGTGCTCCCAGCATAACGGTTGAAAGCTTGTAAATGTTTTCAGTTGCCCACATTGCCAGTAGTTTCAGCAGAGAAAAGAAACATTTAACGAGTGTGTTAACAACATTCTTAACTATATCCACCTTCTTAACTAGCATCCATGGTCTTAACTAGTACACACACTTGATTTTTACGCGACTATAGTGCATGCTCCACAGTTTCGGTTATGCCACAAGTGGAACAGTCTGGGGTGTCCCCTAGTCGAATTAAATGTAAGTACGTTCGCGTGAAAGCGCCATCTAAAGGGGGTCTATGCATCAAGCATGCACGTTACCCCGGAATTCAAAGCGCGGCGAAAAATCCGTTGCCGGAACTAGTCAAGCAACAAGAGACACAAGGTCTACCTTTAACCAAGTTGAACGAACGTGCCCGAATGGCCTATGCGTAGCACGTCTGACTCGCAACCCAATGATCATGGATTCGATTCCCAATTATTTGTCCCAATTCGCTTTTCCGCGTAATTAATTTACATTCTTAGATGTCATAATGACATTTCAGTAATGCTACGATCTAGTAATCACAATTTAACTTACGGATTAATGATTTTAATTCAAGAGCTAGACGTGTAACGTCACGGCCCCCAGGCCCAATCATGATTTTCTCAACGCGTCGACAGCTACAGCAATTTATTCGCTGAACGGAATCTCAACGAAGTCGAGTAATATCTAAAAGTTTTTGGCAGAATGTGAATATTTCAATTGAAAGCATGCGTCGATCAGAACGACAGACACCCACAGTAAGAATACCTGAAAAGCCGTAATGAACCAGAGTTTGAAATAGGGATAGAGAATTCTGAAAAAAAGTAGACACCCACAGTAAGAATACCTGAAAAGCCGTAATGAACCAGAGTTTGAAATAGGGATACAGAATTCTGAAAAAAAGTAAATGAAACAGAATGAGTGAAAAAAAATAATATGAGAGCAGCCAATATAAAGGTAGCGGGAATAAATCACCACTGAATAATCCAATTGAACGGCGGCCAAGTGCTATCGTTGGGGATTACAGGTCATCGGCAGTCCACTGGGCAAGCAAGGGGATTTGCTGGAGGAGAAAAAAAGGAGTGTAAGATACCGAAGGATGCCCAAGATAGTTAGCTCCAAAGCCATGGCAAGCAAAAATTAGTCAGAACTACATTATTGAGAAGAAGCGCTGAGGTGACATTGAAATGTAGCAGCACCGGGGCGACATTGGCAGAGTGTTTCCCGGGTGATGACTGAAGTGAATGCTTATTGACGCAACCTGCATCGCTTGCAGCAGTGAGAAAGGGAGGAAAGGAGGAGTAAAGCCCTACGGCTTCTAATGTGAAGCAACACTAGCGTTGTTTGAGAACGCAAACGTAGCCTGCCAGACAAATGAAACATTTACTAAACGAACTTTAAAATTCATGAGTCTGGCGAGCAAGCCAGGAACTTTGCCTATAATAAAAAAAATGGCCAGGCTTAGCTTGGTTAAGCCAAGAATGCGTTGCATATCTCGATGGAGTTTTGTGCTGCTCCGTTGACTCGATAGGCTATTGACTCGATCGCCATTGAAACTGCCCGTGTAGCAGCGCTCGATCGCCTTTGAGTCGATAGACTATCGGTTCGAGGGCTCTCGAAATGCCCGTGTGACAGGGGTATAAGACTGTCCCGGCGAAGGAGCGCAGCTCTTTTATACATATGTCGTGACGTCAATCATAGCGCAGCGCCCCTAGCGGGAGGAGCGGGAGTCAGGTGGTGGCTGCGGCCGCGCGCGACCGCGCGAGTTGGGGCCCAGCTTTTCCTCCGGCTGTCGTGACGTCACGTCACGTGGTTTGGTGGCTGCCCGGCCGCGCCCAAGGGCTGAACTGAGTGATTGCAATATGCAACGCATAAAATAATACACTCGGCGACAGAATGGCTGGCTGTAGTGCGCGCTAGTATATTAGCTCATTCTTGAACTCACAGCGCGAGAGAGGAGGCACTATAGTTGAAAACGGTGAGTGCCTCAGGGCATGCGGCCCTGTCCGCTCATATTACTTCGTCTTCGTGTATGCTCGGAAAATTGCATGAAGAGCTGCTGCTGTTTTGCCGACTCAGGGAAAAGTGCTTTACATATTAGATTGGGCAACACTCTCAATTGTCTCGACGGGCAGGCGGCTTGACACTTTAGCACGCTGGTTCTTATATTTGTCGTTTATTTTTGCAAGCCTTCGTGTGGCGACCGTAGCAATAAGTGAGAGACCTGAGAGCGTCCCGATTGTCTTCGTGCAATTGGGGCCACCGTGCCCCGTACGATTTCGTAATCCTTTTTTTTCGTTGATAGTGTTTTTGTGTTGTAATAAATTTTGGCTGTCAGGATCTCTTCGGTTGGGTATTTCGCTCCATGTGCACTTCTGCTCAACGAACTTGAGTATTTGTGTTTGCAAACTGTCTAGTCCTTGTTTGGAGCCAGCAACACAAGCAAACTTTGTGCCATTTGTTTGAGAAAGTTTTATTCAAAAGTCCCACAGTATCGCTTTTGGCGGGAACGAATTGAACTGGAACAAGACAGTGAACTTGAAAGTCTCCTAAAGCGGACGCAAAAGAAAAGAATGAGGAATATATCCACCCGCCGCGGTGGCTCAGTGGTTAGGGCGCTCGACTACTGATCCGGAGTTCCCGGGTTCGAACCCGACCGCGGCGGCTGCGTTTTTATGGAGGAAACACGCTAAGGCGCCCGTGTGCTGTGCGATGTCAGTGCACGTTAAAGATCCCCAGGTGGTCGAAATTATTCCGGAGCCCTCCACTAGGGCACCTATTTCTTCTTTTATTCTTTCACTCCCTCCCTTATCCCTTCCCATACGGCGCGGTTCAGGTGTCCAACGATATATGAGACAGATACTGCGCCATTTCCTTTCCCCAAAAATCAAATATTATTATTTAGGAATATATCCTAGTAGCTCAAGAGCACGCAAGGGCTTAGCAGGCACAGACATTTATTTCATTTTTACTCTTCTTGCTTTTCCTGACTGGCTGAAACGACGCCAAGCACTCTCTGTGGCGGCAACTTGCCACATAGCGTGGAGGAAGATAAGCATGGAATAGAATCACTGAAAGAAAATTGCGCGGTGCCTGCGTTTTTTATGGAGGAAAAACGCTAAGGCGCCCGTGTGCTGTGCGATGTCAGTGCACGTTAAAGATCCCCAGGTGGTCGAAATTATTCCGGAGCCCTCCACTAGGGCACCACTTTCTTCCTTTCTTCTTTCACTCCCTCCTTTATCCCTTCCCTTGCGGCGCGGTTCAGGTGTCCAATGAGATATGAGACAGATACTGCGCCATTTCCTTTCCCCAAAATATCAATTATTATTATTATTATTATTATTATTATTATTATTATTATTATTATTATTATTATTATTATTATTATTATTATTATTATTATTATTATTATTATTGGGCTGGCCCCGGGCGCGTTTTCTGTAGAAACTTCGGGGGTGGGGGGGTACTTAAAACTGAGGTGTGTTTTTTAATCATCCTTCGCAAAATATAGTCCTCATGCCACGAAGAAAAGCAAAGTTAGCAATAGCGCCCTCATTCCTTTCATGGAGCCACATCTTTTCAAAATGCTCATTAACGTGATAGCGTTAAAGGCTCTGTTGCCCAAAAAAATTCGGTGTCGGTTTCAGCGTTGGGAGCAAAAAATCACGGGCTTGGCTCTGGCAGGTGGTACCCCGAGAGCAACGAAGCAGACGGGTGGGCCACATAGTCACGTGACCTTGCGGCATCATCACAACCTGCCCAACGGATAGTGACAAAAATGCCCACCGTGGCAGGTGGCAGTTAAATTAATTATTGGTCATTCGGGAAGAGCAAACTGGGTCGCACAAGGCCCACCGCTGGGAGCACCTGACATCGCAGGGCATTGGCGCATCGCTTAACCATTGCACCACTGCGACAGAAGAGGTATGAGGGCTCTCAGGGATCTGTGATTGTGAAGTATAGAATCACCTTCAGCGGATATGTGAATTAACCCATTACGCTAACGTGTCATATACTTAAGGCGGAGCTTAAGTATCCCCTGCAATCTTTATTTAATGTCGACTGAACAAGCTCCAATACTTTTTCCGGTACATTTGGCATATCTAGTGCATTAGCTGATGAATCAAACACAGCGGAGCCCAAATTTTCGAAGAAGAAACAAGTGGATTCAGTTGTTTATCTCCAAGTTATCTTGCAACCAGAACTCCGTTTTATTTTTTTCCATGGGTTCCAAGGCCAGTTCCGCAAGCACATGTGGATTTCGCGAGAATGCTGCATATATAAGGCGCACGTAGCGCTCGTTCAAAACAAAAAAGATGGAACACCTAGCCGGCATGAAAAATGCGCCTGGAAAAATGGATCTTATACAATATTTAAAGAAGTAGTCGGCCCTAGAACAGGCGACCCATGATTTCAGTTGCAAAACCAAAGCAGAATGGTTAGCTTCTTCCCATTTTCATGCATTTATCTTATTCGCGTAGTGCAGACCTGAAGTCACGGCCGGCTGCTTGCTGCGCGAACAACACTGGCTTATTTACAAACCGCCTGCAATCTGTAGTATGCAAACCGAGAGAACACGGATCAAGTGGTCCCTGCAGGCCATGTATGCGGGAGAGGTAGCAACAAGCAACTCAAGGCAACCGGGCTACATGTGCCTCCTCCATATTTCATGAGAGCTGGCTCGCTGTCCAAGGCACACTACAGTACAGACGACAAGTAGGCGGCTAACCCCGGGGCCAGAAACAAATCACAATGGCGCAAGTGACTTCGTAGAGAGGAAGTACTCTATTCGTGGCACGAGTGCTGGACTGCGTCAAGTCTACTGAATATCTCAGTGCTGTACAAGATGGCAATGAATATAAAGCACATGCGAAAAAGTTTGGAGGAAAATTGTGACTTCGTAGCGGATATTAGTCGGGGGAAGCAGAAGAGAGAGAGGGTTACTGCGAGGGACAGTTCAGAATCTTTTTCCGCCGGTGTTGTGCTGAGCACCGAATTATTTTTAGCCGTTGCATGCGTTGCCCGTGGCAAGTTCGTGCGGTCGACAAAAATGCCGGTGAATATTTGATACGAATTTCTTCGGCATTGTTCAGCCACACATAACAATGCGAAATGACTCTTCACATCGCGTCATGTTCACGTTGATTGAGGCGCGTGGATTTATGTATATGTAGTATTACAGTACGGAAGACTCAACATGTTCTATTTTTCTTTCTGTGGCATGTGTACGTGTTGTTTTGATGATAATTAGATCAGAAGCAGGTGTATACACCTAAAGCTGGTTCAATGACCAAGAAAAGAAAGCTTATGACGAAATACTCTATAGTACCAGCATATAGTCTCTTTCCGACTGCTTGAGTGCCCCTTAAAAAATTGTACATGGATGTGTGTCATGAAAAAATTCTATCCGCGCCTTTTTCGGCGAAACATTGACACAACCACTGAGCGGTGACTTGGTTGCTCTGCCACGACACTCCCTCTAGGCCGTGATTTTTCTTCTTTACCATTCATCATGACTACAGCAATGTGACCGTTGTGGGCGATTAGAGCGCTCATGGAGAGAGAAAAAAAATAGCAGGAGAGTTCATAAAAGAATAGATGAGAGGTTAACCAACTTGAATTCCACTTGGCATCGGTACCCAAACTGAGGCATATAAGTAAGCAAAACAATGAAAACTCATGAAAAAGGCAAAGTAATACATAAGTACAAACACGAAACAAACGACCGGACAGCAGCTTAAACTAAAAGCAAATTAACTGCAACCAAAGAACAGCGCTTGCGCACCAGCTGTTACCCATGTGACACGAATAACCATTCATAAACAATACAAGGCACAGCACTGAGATTTTCATCAGACTTGACGCAGCACAGCACTCATCATCCATCATTACATAACATTTTATGCCTTGATGCAAAAAACATCGGTTTAAAAAATGAGAAAAGTTACCGGAATCAAAACGTTGTTCACCGAGTGTACCCGAAACACGGTCGGCACGAGCACACCAAGACTTATAAACTCAGGGCTGTCAGCAGAAGCCGGAGCCAGATGCAAGATAAAAACAAGAAACCCAAAAATAATGACAAAGTTTGATTTTGTTTTAACTGACGTGTTCTATGTTACTAGCAGTGTTGTTATAACTCAGCTATCGCTTCGAACCAATATCCCTCTGTTGAAAATATACGTTTGTCTTTTCTTGTCGATCATGTAGTTAACTTTCGCTTTTTACTGCATCTTCGGCGATGTTTTTCCCACTGCTTTCGTTGTACTGCTTTTAGGCCTTGCTCAGTGTTACTCCTTGTCCTGTTTCCGCTATGTTCATAATATTTGGCTGTGTTTACCCCCCTCTCCTCCTATGTAATATCCTCAATCGTGAGGGCCTTTAGGGGTATTTTGAATCAACAACTGTAACTTAACAAATACATCATCATCACCCACACAAGGACAAGTGCCCCCACATGAAGCGTTGTCCTGTTCTCTCGACTCCAGTCAGCCGGGGCCGCCTGATCCCAATGATTCCTAAAATTACGACTTCAGCTGAGCGACTACCACCCTCGGCTACGTTCTCCTATCACTAGGCGTACCCCATGTCACATCGACATGCCATTTGACATCTGTTTTCGGCGTTACTAGTCGGGTTCACTTCCATTTGCTCGAATACTTGTGTGCGGTGAAGCCTATTATCAACGTTCGTTGGTCCTCTAATCCTCACTGCTATTTCTATCTCCCAATAAAAATCCCTATCGCAGCCTGCAGATAAAATTGTATGAGCAGTGTGCTGTAGGCGTTTGAAAGAGCTCCTGGTGTTCTATTCTGTGCCTTCATGTATCGTCAAACGCCAGTGCGCTAGCGCTCCTGTTTGTTCGTATGCATTCCTCTTTATTTCTTTTACGACTCCGTGCAGTTACACTCGGATATCTGCATACATAGGCCATGCAGAGCACACGAACGGGAATGCCGAAATAAAAAATCCGACCATGCTTAAGGTAGTATTCAGTATGCCCCCCCATTCATTCCGGGATGAATTGGGACAGGAAAGAGTTTATGAACGCATTTTTTTTTCACATATTGTAAGGTTTTACTGTAGCAATGAACATGTCAGCAGATCTCCAGTCGGCAGGCTTGCATTTTTTTTTTGCCATTAACAGTTTCGCTGTCGTACTGTAAAAGAAAGATTTTGCTACATGTCGGAAGAATGTACCATTACCTTCACTATTACTATACCAGTACCTTGACGTTTTCCAATATTCAAAATTTTTAGCCAAGAATGTTAGACATGTTTTAAACCGCCTGGCGAAGCGCTGCCGGAGATGCCTTTCACTATCGTGTGAAGTAGCCCTTATTGAATCGGCTTTCATGCGGGCGCATGTACGTAAAAGTAAGTCGCCACTAAAAATTCGCCTCGATCCAAAAATGCTCATGTGCGTGCTGCCTACGGCTATACGAAAAAAGAGTTGCTGCCGTGAAGCGCATAATCCAAGCGCAGAATCAACACAGCACGACTTGGAGCAAAAAATGGGACCTAATTCATCTCTACCTATAGCTCGTAGCTTGCTCGTGTTTACGGGCAAGCGGACGTCTAGGCTGTTTACTAGGACGGGGGGAATTCAGCGACGGGGACGAGAACCCAAAGTTTAATATGCAGAGATATGCCTCAGGCGAATGCGTCCTGCGGACTGATTGGACATGCCAGGCGTTCTTGCAATAGCGTCTAGTAAGGCCTTTCTCTCTCTCTCTCTCTCTCTGTCTCTCTCTACCCTCCTACCCTCGACGCAATGGCTCACAGCCTTCGAAGCATTGAACGGAAATGGCGCTTGGATGAAGCCTGATAGTTTATGCACCACAGCGGATATACGACTATCTCCCATTGTAATGTTAGGCTGTCAGCGCAACTACCAATTGCTAGTGTTTTGACTTTCTTTCAGTATTACTTCAGACACGAGCTTTATTTGCCCCCCCTTTTCAGTGGACGCGCCGGGCGAACAGAGCCATGCAATGGGGTAGAATATTGGCTTCCCTCGTCAGAATGAAGAAAAGTGAAGACAAGCGTGGAATGTCACGAGGTTATGTAGAATTGAATTACATACAGCGAAGCGTAAGAGCCTGTGCCCTGCTTTGGAAGGGTGCTTACTCTTTTTTTTTTCCGCATACCTATGTTTGCCCGCTTTCCATGTTCACCCTCGGGCTGTGATATTTTGCCGGGTCGTCTCGAAAATAGCAGGAACGCAATTACTACAGCAGTCGCCGGCGTGACAAAGGTCGAATGCAACCAACAGTACGGAGCTTTGCCTTTAGGTCCATCAAAGAATAAGACTACGTATAGTCTTATAACGTAATTAACTCCCGAAGAGGGCTGATACGGGTTAGGTGGTACACATTAACGAAGGGGACGAAATTCAATAGCCAGACAACACGACAGTTCTGTTTAGAATCGTTTCACGAAAATAAAAATAAAAAAGGTCAGAGCGACACCTAATTGCATTACGTGCTGGCAACGCAACACCATTAGAAGCTGTTGATGCATTTAAAGGAATTGACATCACTTTCCTCCAGCCAATCAGATATTTTTGTTTCCGACGACACATTCTTTTTACTGATGAGGCTTCTAATGCTATCGGCTTTATTGATATTGATCAGGCCTCCGCCGGTTCCCACGGCAAGCTTTCAAAATGTTGAGAGTGGTTAACAGTGTCACTTAGTTCCACGCCAATTCCTTTTAATTCCAACGCTTGTGCAGGTCGACTGAGGGAGGGAAGATGGTGCCGTGGTAACCTAAGCTTAGGCCGATCGTTTGAAAGGGTTTAAGTGCATTGTTGATCGCAGTGGTACGTCGTCATATTGCCTAAAAACTCGCTTCTAGATAAGCGCAGCAGGTGGCAGCGTGGCCGTGACCGATTTCACGACAAGAGCTTGTGTCCGTGTTGACTGTGTGGCAGGTGTCCGCACGCCCTACATTTGGCTGGTTTCTGTGACGCATCACGAACGAGCTACTTATTAACCTAGCGCCCACGGTACGGAGACATCAGTAGGAGCCGCTGTCGCTGTACGGCGGCTGTTCCAGTACTTCACTGAAATCGGTCGCACCTCCTGCAGAGCACTTGCAGCAGGAGAAGCACCAGCCGCCGCGAACACCGCTCGCTGTGGCACGAGCCACTTTTCCGGCTGCCTAATTCGTACTTATTGGTAAATTAGAGGAACTGAGGACATACTGGAGTTGTTTTAGTTTGGTTTCGTAGGTTTCGTTCCGGAAATTTCGACCACCTGGAGTTCTTTAACGTGCACTAACATCGCACAGTACACGGGACTCTAGCATTTATAAGAGAGAAATTACTTAAAGATAAAATGCAGGCATTACCGTCACCGGCCATTACAAGAACTAACTGCGATCTTGTGAATACAGTTTTGCGCCGATCCCTGAGGCTAGGCTACAATTAAATTCACCTCCAAACTGCGATCACTAAGTATTTCTCAGCTTTGACGTCACGAGTGCGAATCAAGTTTATATGGGAGGAAAAAAAATGTCACGAAAAAAGAGCAGAGCTTAAAAAAACGTCTTTTTGCGGTAAGTTCGTGGCAGCAGTTGACAGAGCAAGTGCACGAGGAGGCTGTTAAATAATCAACATTTATAGCTGATATCTGTTGACCCTGCATAGCGCAGCTTCCCTCAGCATTTGCATTTTATCTTTTAGATAAGTCAATGTGCTTCATTCCTAGAATAACGGATGGTATCAATGTGCAAATTGAAAACAGAAAACAGCTGGAATCAAAGCTTGCGCCACTCAGCAGGGCCCTGGTGTTTTACGATATCGTCCCCCCAGCAAGACAGCTAATGCTTACGAGTCTAGAAGGGTCATAAAGTGCGTGTAATTAGAACTCAGGTTTCCCAGAATATAGGCAAAAGAGAGTATCATTGCTTCATGGGCTACGGCGGCTTCGACGAAGGGCAAAAGACAAACAGAATTTCACAAAAGGGACTCTTATAGTTGGTACGGGTGCGGGAAAGTCGGCTACGGAGAGCCAACCACATTAGTCCAGCCATCGTCATAGCAACAAGGGTCGACCTGTATTTGAACAGTAATTGATATTGCAATCTGACGCTGGCGACAAAGCAGCAGTCGAACGCTTTGGAGGAGGCTGTGCGTACGTTTTCGTGCTTTCGATTTCCTGTTATTATCATGCTTGCTTACAAACGGCATCAAACCTTTTGGGATGAGTATGCTCCGAAACAAATATACTATAGCTCCCGCTTCTCGACGAAGTCTCCTGGTATTGGTACCACGAAATAGAGACAGCATACCCCCTCATATCTGCCGATGTTTTAAAAAGTCCATTGACTTGCGTGACTTCGCCGAGAAAATTTTTTTCCCCTGACACTCGCGTCCTGGAAACTTTTGCTTCCTGCTGCACGCGTGCAGGTTCTCCGCTTTCACATGCGTACATTAAATACACTCCAGCAGTCCAATAACACGCGTAATTTTTCAGGCGATAGCCTTTAATGGCTCATACTCGCGTCCGTCCGTTACATTTTAGGACATGGGACCTAGATCACGTGACCTTGTGATATCACGTGATCTCTCTGCCACGCTCGAGCCAGCTGCTCTCCTCTTCTGTCGTGAAAGGAATCCAAGCGCAGCAAATTCAAATCAATGCAACGAGTCGTAAACGGCTTTCGCCTTCCCGCATTTAAGAGATATCTGAGTGTCTCCAACGAATTTTTATTCCCATCCGGTGCAAATGTGACTGTCGATCATCCACAAGTTAAAGCGCCACTTCTTTCATGCAGCCAGTGAAACGGCGTCTGTCTAGAACGAACCAAAGACGCCGATATTCTCTTCGCCTTGCGTT
Organism: Amblyomma americanum; assembly: GCA_030143305.2. Taxonomy (NCBI): domain Eukaryota; kingdom Metazoa; phylum Arthropoda; class Arachnida; order Ixodida; family Ixodidae; genus Amblyomma; species Amblyomma americanum. The sequence goes on along the minus strand of JARKHS020011143.1, from coordinate 49,266 downwards.
TCTTTTACGCAACATGCGGGCTATGCACCATGAAACATCCTACCTACCACACGCTGCTGGTGTGTACGCGCGCGGTAGACACTGCTGGGGCATCCAGGTACTGGGCTTACGCAAAGCAGATCCCAGGTGAAAATACTTCATGCTGCGGCGAGTTAGGAGCAGCAGATGTTCCAGTACAGCATGCTTTGTAGTTCAAATTCGAAAGAAGTGAACCCTTTTAAGCCAAATGGAGGACAAATAGAAGATGATTTGGATAAATAGGGTGTCTTGTTCTGGTCGCAAAGAGACCGCTGTCACCGGAAACGGAGCTTTTATAAGATAAAAAAGACCTGAAAATGAAATGCAAGTAGCGCCATCACCGGCCGGTTTCTCAACTTAAATGCGCGTGCCCACGCCATTTTTTAATCGCGGATCCCAGAGTATACGCCATTCACTTCGATGTGGAGGCAACCCCTTGTTTTTGGTAAGGACGTCACAAGGTTTAACCTACTGGCGGGAAGATAAATTTTTAATTCCAATTTTCACGGCGATAAATTCCTCTTTTGCTTGCGGACAAACGCCAACATAGCCAGAGAGAGCCAGAGAGTCAGTTTTTACTCATTAAATAATTACATGCAGCATTCCTCAGTACCTCTTTAATCCCAATAGCAAGAGATTGCTGTATGCACAAGACCGTTTTTTTTTATTTCGCCTTGTGCAAAATGGTGTCGTTCTGCCAACACAAGGAGACAGTTCGAAAAACGCGTCATTGAACTCTACGTCAGTGTGTAATTATTACACAGGAATCACAGCGGCCTATATGCAGAGAGCCGATTTAACGTTCCTCCTTCTAATAAGCATGCCATTCAAGCTATCTGATGTGTGGACAGAACGTAGATTAGGTTTCAACTATCGCATGCGTGAACGGGCGCAGATGTCGCCTCTACAGCAACAAGAGTAGGCAGAAACCATTACAGAGCAACAATTAAAACAAAGTGTCACGCAAAATTTTAAACATTCGTTCCAAAAAAAAAACAAAGCAAATTCCTTTCCGAATTTAGTTACGTCAGGCCATGGGCGTTAACAGGAACCAGCAAATAAGCAAATGTTGGCATTAGCGTACCATTCCGAGGACACATAGAAAAAATACGTCGCAGATTTGTTGCACAGGTACTTTACGTCATGTCTACTGCATTTCATAGGCGTTTAAAAACATTTGGTTTTTCATATTGAAAGCGGTTTGAATGTGACCATGTTTGTGAATTCTGCGCTCTCAACATATACGGTGACGTCCCCTGCGATGTAATTAGAAGAAGCCCCGACAAACAAATTTCAGGAGGAGTTCGCTGCTACTAAGGCCGTTTGCTTAAACTATCTCGGTCGCGTTTAATTAACTGACGGCCGGCACTGTTTGTGCGGACGCACCGAGCCAACGCAACTAAAATAGTGGGCGCTTTCTCCACGCACCATATGCGCAGTAGCCCATGTGAACGTTGGGCAAAATTCCGAAAGCATTTTTTTATTTCTGCGTGCAAAGCACCAACGAACCGTCAGGAGCACTGCTGTGAGCATTTATCCAGAATACCTTTTCTCTCTCAGTTCGCGTGACGTCATGATGCGCGCTCGTCTGTCTTCATTAGTCGCCCTCATCTATGAGCAAACCGCTCGGCAACCAATCAAGCGCCCTTGTCAGGGAGGGACGAGAGACAAAGCTAGCTTTCTAGAGGGGGATGCAGCGACTGCTCTCATCATTAGATGACAGGGCGACTGGCGCAATCTGTCTCACACGAACCTTCTGCACTCTCTTCCAGTTTGCTCCGAGTTCATTAGGGACCGCAGAACGTTTCGTGGAAAATAGAGCTCTAATCATTAGCTGGCGTTTCGGCAACGAGACAGCCACGTCAACAAAGGCGGATCACAAACCGTGTTTCAAATACGAAAGTAATGAAGCTTTAAAGAAAAAAAAGAGTGCCCCAGCCGAATGAAACCGACTGGGTGTTGTTGAGAGGCACGTGGCCTACACCGCAGTATTTTTTTCGTTCTCTAAAGTTAATAATTAGTAAAGAGTAGCTAACTTTAAATATTGTAATCACAAATAAAGGAACAATTTAGAAACTAGAGATTGTCTTAAAAAACAGCTCGCTGAAATGATTGAGTTAAGGTACGTAACACTTCACCATCTTCATCAGGCTGGCTCGCGGACTGCAGAACAAAGGTATCGCCCATATCCCCCTAATTAACACGGCTCTATAATTAATGCCGTCTTTACGCAGGTTCGTTTTGCTGGATATAGAAGAATGACCGCGAAATACAACAGCTACCACGTGACAGCTGCTGGAACACCTCTCTGGCCGGTGCACCAGCTAAGCCCCGTAGGGGACAGACTCCGGAGAAAAGCGGATTGTGTCCCCTGTCAGCTGTCTTGGGACGGGTGAAGTAGCACCGTTTCCACGTTGTAGCTTTTGTACACTGCGGGGCTTTTTATAAGGCCGGCGAGAAAAAAAAGTATCCGTAAAAGATAACTCGGTGTAAACACTTGAGCCGGTTGTCCTTCAAATGCAGGCACGCCCACGTGTACTGGATCATCGCTGCTAGCGTGTCACGTCGCCTTCCATGTTGCTACGAATCCGTGTGTAAAGTGCGAGCTTATTACCGGCGAGATTTTGGTGTTTTGAGTGCCGCACCATCCTCTCAGACGTGGCATAACGAACGCACCGACGCCAGAGCAGAGCCTGCATGAACGTCAGGACCTTCAATGAGACCTTTCGCCAACGGCTTTAGGACCCGGAGTCGGAACCCAGAGAATTTTATGCCTTCCATGTTTTGAGGGTTACCAAGTAATAACTGTTGGTATTTTCGTTTCTGAACGCGTATAGAAGAAAAATTTCTCAAGCTGGTTTACGTGCGCAATCTCTCAGAGGAATTTTAATGTGTACACGCCTAAATATTATTGGAAAACGAATAACGCTCAACTCAGCCGGTGCCGAGGCTGTAGCCGGTGAGAAGCGTAAATTGTAGTTTTAATAAGTTTATCTAAGCATAACGCAGTTTTTTTTGTAGGAAAAGTACCATTGACATGTTTATTTATTTCAGTAGCCTGATCTCAAGCCTCTTTCACGAGTGTTTGATTGCCCTGCAGTGCTGTGTTGCGATTACAATCACCGCATACATGTTTACACAGGTGGATCAGTTCACTCGACCAGTTCTGCGGGGTCGGTGGTGATACCGGCCAGATCCATCTTCATGAAAGCGAAGACGACCTATCCAACATTTTCAACTGGTGCGGAACTCGCAGCCTTACGGGCTGCGGTAGAGTTCATCAGTCAGGAACCTCCACATGACTGGACGGTTTTCACCAACTCTAAAGCAGCCCTTCAAGCCCTGCAAGCTGCGCTACGCCGCGGGTCGCAGGAACAACTTGTTGCTGAGATCCGTCTATTGTACCACGGCACCGTTTCCAAAGGTCATGACATCATTTTTCAATGGCTGCCAGGACACTGTGGTATTAGCGGTAATCACCAGGCCGATGCGGCAGTGCGTTCGGCTCACAACGACGGACTTCCAGTGAGGATCCCAATATCAAGACCTGACGCAGCGTGTGGGCTTCGCCCTTCGGCGCTGGAGCTCACACTTTTAGCGTGGAACACGGGAGAGTTTTGCAACCTCCACCTCAAGGCACTGGACCCTGCACTGCGCCTTCGTCTTCCACGTAACTTAGCACGTCGCGACGCAACATTGTTATGCCGTTTATGGATCGGCGTTGCTTTTACCAACCACTGTGCTTTCCGGATGGGGATGGCCGACAGTCCTGCCTGTGAAAGCTGCGGTTGTGAGGAGACCATCGCTCATCTTCTCTGTGAGTACCCTGCTTTTGCGAGTGCAAGACATACACTGTGTTGTGCCCTGGACCGCCTCGATCCTCGCTCAATAACAGAGCAAAAGATCCTCGGTCCGTGGCCACAGCAGTCGACTGCCCTCAAGCATACAAGGCACTCTTTGCCTACTTGAGAGCGACTGGATTGAGTGACAGATTGTGACAGCGTTGTGCCTGTGTGTGTGTGTGTGTGTGTGTGTGTGTGTGTGTGTGTGTGTGTGTGTGTGTGTGTGTGTGTGTGTGTGTGTGTGTGTGTGTGTGTGTGTGTGTGTGTGTGTGTGTGTGTGTGTGTGTGTGTGTGTGTGTGTGTGTGTGTGTGTGTGTGTGTGTGTGTGTGTGTGTGTGTGTGTGTGTGTGTGTGTGTGTGTGTGTGTGTGTGTGTGTGTGTGTGTGTGTGTGTGTGTGTGTGTGTGTGTGTGTGTGTGTGTGTGTGTGTGTGTGTGTGTGTGTGTGTGTGTGTGTGTGTGTGTGTGTGTGTGTGTGTGTGTGTGTGTGTGTGTGTGTGTGTGTGTGTGTGTGTGTGTGTGTGTGTGTGTGTGTGTGTGTGTGTGTGTGTGTGTGTGTGTGTGTGTGTGTGTGTGTGTGTGTGTGTGTGTGTGTGTGTGTGTGTGTGTGTGTGTGTGTGTGTGTGTGTGTGTGTGTGTGTGTGTGTGTGTGTGTGTGTGGTGTGTGTGTGTGTGTGTGTGTGTGGTGTGTGTGTGTGTGTGTGTGTGTGTGTGTGTGTGTGTGTGTGTGTGTGTGTGTGTGTGTGTGTGTGTGTGTGTGTGTGTGTGTGTGTGTGTATGTATGTGTGTGTGTGTGTTATGCCTTTCTCCCCTTCTCTCTTCCTCCTTTTAGTACCCTAATGCCTCTTCCCCAATGCAGGGTAGCCAACCGGAACCCCTTTGTGGTTAACATCCCTGTCTTTCCCTCCTCCTCTTTATCTATCTATGGTGTATCGGGCGACCTTTGGAGGTATCGCTTTAAAGTTGATCTTGAAAAGTTTTCAGATCAGTTCTTCGCTCAAGTCACTCGTAACTGCCACGTTGACGATTTCTTATAGTGCGTTGTCACTGTGTGAGCCACTGGCGAAAAAGCCGTTATTTGTCCTGGTGAAGCTCGGAGTAAGAGGTGCAGCCACCGGTGGGGCTTGTCAGAGACAGAGGTTGCTCTTCCCGAGCAACTTCTTGCGACCAGTCATTATTTTAACTAGCACCTGCCATATCGGTCAGTTTGCTCACAATCTAGTGCGCAGGCTGCTACCTGCTACGGCAGGGAGGCGACGTGGCGAGGTTCACACTTCACGCTTCACGCCCCTATTAAACTAAGGCAAAGTAAGATAAAAAGAAAGGTTAACAAGATACACAAAGGAAAACAAAGATAAGTAGCTAAACGGAGATCAGCAACGCTAAAGAAGGGCAAACAAAGAAACCAACCGACCGACCAACCTACATCTAAATGTATATAAGACGCCCGCAGGTGAGAGAGCACGTCAGGTAATGACTCAGAAAATAAGAATCACACATTTCCTCACTCTCACGATGTTTCAAATTGCAAGAAGCTAGGTTGAAGTGATCTTTATTTCTTTCGTTTTCTCCACAACTGTCCACTACTACTTTGCAATGACGGGTTAAGTAAAATTACTTTTATAAATGAAACGGCACAGACCGAGCGTCGCTTGTCATTTTCGTTTCTTGCATGTCCAGTCACAGCGCTCACGTTTCACATTACCTATATTGAAGAACTGGTCTAAACACCCCGCAAAGTTCTCCCACTAAATAAACATGCATGATTCGTGAAAGGAGACATGTGAAGCAGTTTTTCACCGGGAAATACAAGACGGTTCCATAGAGCTCAGCGAGCCTGGGGACCGCATTCGAGGGACGCTTCCGCTGCTTCAAAAAGAAAAATTTCATGTAATTGAGTTGCTATGGCCGGGCTAATATGTCAGTTCGGGCAGTAAGGAAACCCAGAAAGTTCAGGGTAGAGAAGAAACGTGGGTCTTAGTTTCGCAAAGATTCTTTCTAGCTACTAATCAGTGAACATCAGAGAACAGCACAGAAATGGAATCATTTCTCTCATTATGAAATGGCTTACGGCTGAGAGATCTTTCAAGTAATATATGTGTTTCTTTTCTCTTAAAAACTTTACCATACCTTGCCTCTCGTTAAGAGTCTAAATGTCAGTCAAAGAAACAAAATGCGAATCCGTGCCCGCCGGTTCACTGACTAGCAACCAGAATCAAAGGAACCGCGGCCGCTGAAAAGGTTATAGACCATACGGAAAGCTCAAAGTATGGAAAGTATCATCAGCCTTGTTTCTCGCAGCATTATTATGATCGTTAATCAAAGAAGGTCAGTGCACACCGACGCTACTTTCTCTCGTACCTGTAAGCTCCACTTCTCTTTGAACTTTGAAGAATCATCATGCAAAGGTACGCGATTAGGGCCCGGAAGATGGCAGCAACTCAAGCTGTATGAAAGAAAGGAATGTTAGAAAATTTTTATTCTCAACGCCACATTTACCCTTTTTTTCTCACGCTTCCAACCAACGTAGTCTTTATTATTTCCTTCTTTCATTTCTCGTTTTCTCTAAACGAAGGAAGGCGTGATTGAAAACACATATCAATATCTGCTTCACACCTCATCATATATGTAAAGAGGAGGAAACTGTAGAAAGAACGAAAAGCGTTGATAGGGATACACAGGAGATGGGCGCAAAAGGTGTATAGCAGAAATAATAACAGAAAAGGTTTGAGTGAAAGGCAGCATACCACGTGCGCAAAGCTATAAGCGAATAGGAAATGAAGCCCGAGGAAGTCTGCCAACATTTCGAGTATAGTCGCTATAAAAGAAATCATGCGAGCACTTTCTCCTGCAATGCAATAGTGAAAAGTAATAATGCAAGGAAGACAAGAATGTTTTCTATACTGCCAGGGATTAAAACCACTTTCATCGAATAATTGTCCAGTTGAGGGTGTCCCGCGCGTAAATTGCATCCAGTCTAGGACATCCTGATTAAGGTGTGGTCTCTGACAGCCAGTTTGATTTAGGTCCATAAAATCCACAGCAGCCTTGAGGTGTGATGAAATAGCTCCATGTTGTCTTGTGCTCAGGGGTGTGACTAACAGCAGGAACACGCTTGTTGTGCGTCACACGAAAAAAAGTTGCGAGGAAATAGAGACCCTCGTTGTTGGGAAGATGTCGACAAAGGTTAAAACACGAAATTACGCGTGGCATAGTGAAATCTTTTTCGCTCAGTTAATGCGCACAACGAAGTTTGTGGAGTTCTTCCCGAGAGTCTTTGCACCACGACAATAACCAGCGCTTCGTGAAAGTACATAACAAGAACCAGTTCAAAGTCGTTTTAATAACATTTGCCGGACGTGTTTATTTTGTGGATAATTTGGCCAGATGCCCAGCGCGAAATCATAAAACATTAAACGTCTTGTCCGGGGGGTACAGAAATGGTAACGGAAAGTGCCGTTTCAGTAGACAGCAGTTTTCTTTTTTGCCATCAATTTTGGTACAACAAAATAAAGTCAGCTTCACAAAAAGCAGTCGTACGTCATTCTCTACTTACCTGAACGTTTGGGCTGGAAGCCCAGGACGCCATCCCGCAACTAACATGTCTATCATTGGGGTTACCGAAAAGGCTTCACGCGAATGCCCTTTGGGAAGCATTAGCTTCTGTCGCCTTTGTTGGTACAACCATCAGCAGTCGGGAGCTGGTCGCTTCGCGTTGAGAGTATGATGGTATCGCCGTGCGAGTGAAACTACGGCTGAAGGTTAGGCGTCATGTATTACGTTCACTCAAGAATGACGTTGCGCCTAGGCATGGTTCCAACTCACAAATAGGCAGAAGGGGTTGGGCGTAGCGGCAACTGTCAGTTGCATCTAAACGAAGGTGACACAGCATATAACTTCAAGTTCCATTAAATGCATTCTGACACAGTTCTGTGGGCTCTCAACCCACTTATCAAGCCCATGACCTTTGGGATAGGCTACATGGTTGCACTCAGTAAAGGGGCGACTGGATAGCGAGACTCAAAGGACGGTCTGTATCGAAGAAAGCCATGCGTACTTTATCGGCGATCTCAAAAGGAACAGCTGGGGAGCCCAACAAAGCATCGCTTAACAGCAAAAATAGGACTTTTCTAAAGGCGATGCCGCAGGGATCGGCAGACTTAAGGGGACACCTGGGAAAACGAATTTTTTTCTGGAAAAAAAAGGTTTTCGGCTCTATGTGTCTCTTTCGACGTTAGCGCTACAGCAAAATACCCATTTAATAATGAGAAAATTTGGTTTAGACCTGGATTATTTCTCCGCACCCTACAGTAAACAGTACACGCTACAGTAAAAAAAACGGCTTTGACGTTATCGCACTTTGCTTGTGAAAACTACTGGTGGCGGCGATGCCTGTTCTTAAATTTTTTCTGTTTTCTAATTCACAAAATCTCAATTTTCAGTGAATATCCCGTTGTTATTATAAAGGGGTAATCGCTCGATACAGTAAAACATCACTTTGACCTTAGTGTCACTTCAACACAGAGCCAACAGAGGTCACAGAGAATTACAGCTCCAATTTGGAGGAAGACGCTCACTGGCCTCCTCTTGCTCTTTGGTTGGACGATGACGCCGATTCGAACAAGACTAATATCAGAGGTAAGATGGAGATGGTTAAGAGAGAAAGAGAGAAAGGTCAGCTTGCGAGATAGTTATCTGGCTTGCTACTCAGCACTGAGTCCAAATAGGAGAGTAAAGAGGGCAATGATACCCTGGTGTGCATACTCCAAAATATTCGCAGCCGCTGCTCTTGCTTGCAAAAAATATCATAAAAGAGCACCGCATCCATGGCAAGCTAACCACAAATCAAAGGCATGAACAAAGGGTTGGCGGCTTGTCAACCCCGCAATTCGAGCTCAAGATATCCAGAGTCAAGACGCCTACAATGTGTTAGACATTAGCCATATCCAGTAGTGGAACCGAAACTGAGCTCGGTAGCCCGCTCGCATGACTCATGGAGTGAGTCTCGCTATGGTGTGCTTTGTCGGTCCGGAACTGTGGACCCCACCCACAATCCACTTCGGTCGCCTTTTACAAAATAAATAGTTAACTCTCTCTGTCGAGCACACGCAGGAATACCAAGCGCGAGACTGACCTTGATCCGCATTAGAAGACGTTTCCCATGTTCTGGGTAGAGCTGCACGAGCAACCGCAGGAAGATGCGCTGCTTTTCTAGGAACGCCAGGTTGCGGGGTTCTCGATGCCCTTTCTTGTGCTTCGCGCATCGAGACAACTACTGCTTGAATGGTACACACCTTTCGGAACCCTGTGACCGCTTAAAATAGCTTTAAACTATTTCGAATTCTTGGACGCTACAAATCTGGATGTGAAGTCTGTAGCCACGAACACCTTGACGGCTCTCTTCAAGGGGTGGGTCCATACTTCTAACCACCCCTGTTTTGCTAATGCCCATCACGAAGTTCCTCCAAATATGATGGATGGAGAACAGCATGGACTCAGTGCTTCTAGGGCTGCTAGTTCTCCCCGACAATAAATTCGATTGCCTGAGGCACCTCCCAGTAGCTGTCGCCGTGGTCGCATAACCTCAGAGACTCGGCGGGCTCACACTAGACCGGAATTGCGCCGTCTCCTTGTTGCAACTCCACGATGGAACAAGCAACGGGAAAGGAGGTAGTCGGGTTGGTGTTCTTCGTGGAGGCAGCCATTGCATACGCCCAGCTTGTAAGGTCCAAGCTGCCACAGATCCCTGGGTTTATTGGCTCCCTCAACGCACCGGCTGCTAACGACGCACTGCAAGGTTACATGGCACACGAGGGCAACCAGCAAAAAAACAGCAGACTACCGCCGGCCCGGTAGACTATTAATATTGAAGGAGCAGACATCTACGCCGAAATTCCAGGAAACGGACTGCGCTGGAAAGAACGTAAAGGCTTCTTCCGGATTTGCTTACTTTTTGCCTCAGCAGTCACTTTGGTTAGAAGTGGCTTCAATAGAAAACACGTGCGATCTATTGCGACTTTCTGACTTCTACTGTGGCATCTCTCTTCAAATGGAAGCTATTGAAGGGCTGATCCCCAATCTGCGCAATCCAGGCCGCCCACCACGCAGCCTCGGCGGAAATTGCGATGTATACGCGAGAACCCCAACAAATCTAAAAGCAAATAATCCTCATCAAGACAAGCTTGCGATTTTTTTCCGGCAAAGAAATAACAGCAGAAATTCAAGCCCAAAGTGCACCTATAGCCGTAATTCTGTAAGGAACGCTCATCTGAGCTCATGTACAGCTCTTGTGCATTTCAAAAAGGCGGCGTTCCACTGGAAGCAGGGCCCAACATTACCGGCAGCAGCGACCGCATAAACGACAAACTCCACTGCTTTTGCAGAGTGCATGCAGAAAGCCTTACAGCTGTGTAGAGCTGTTGCCAGTGACCCAACACTTTCCAATGTTTTCTGAATCCATCCGAAAAGTCCGCCATGGTGCAAGCTTATTACACTGGCCAGTGCTGTGTCCTGTCGAAGTGAGAGTTCCGATTACACAGAATGTGTGTTCGGCGGCCGTGTCGTATAAAAGCTGTTCGCCGCGGCGCAGCTTCATACGTTCGCAGTGGCAGAGACTGTAGTCGGTAGTGGTTGTTTGCGCAGGGTGAGGGCACTATGCCCTACAGACGTGTTGTATCTCGGTCCTGCTTGTAAGGGGGCTCTCGCCTATCACTTCTTTTCTCAGACTGTTTAGTTTCCCCGAAAGTAAAACACGTCAAGACCATGAGGACCCCTTTTATCGACCAGCTTGCAAGAAAGACCATAAAGAAACTCCGCGTTTCCTCAGACAAATTTTCGCCGCGTCCATCTTTCCTGACGGCACACAAGCCGATCGGGCTACCACGTCGGGCTGACCCTAAGGACATAACCAGTCAGCCTTTGAATGTCTCATCAACCCAAAGAATTGTACTTCCCAGGCATCGGCACTCAGCCAGTGATACACAGGGATCGCGAGCAAAGTTTACTAGGCAGGCGCTCGATGATTCCTCGCACTTATCGATTGCAACTTCGCAAGAAGCTGGAACAGGCAAAGCGTACTCTTTACTTAATCATGTCTGAGGGTATTCCGGCTGAAGAGGGTTGCATAGCGGTTGACAAAGGCGGGGTGGACACAGGCAGGCACGATCAACCGCCCTTCAATTCGACAGTGCCAATCAATGAGTGATCTTTACATCCGGGACAAAGCCTGGTGGGTATAGTTATTAGAGCTGCAGTTCTCACGGTAACCAGTAGCGCCTCACCAACATATTGCGCATAGTCTTTCGCTACGCACCGCGCAAATTAAAAATGCCTGGAGCACTATGGCCTTCACGTCAGTAAACTTAAGATATCTAAATTCCAACGTGAAGTCCAACATATAGCGGCCACGCATAGAATAAATTTGCTGTAAAGTCAAGCCCAAAGTGGCATTGACGGTAGGCTGACTATACTGTTAATCTTGCTCCACATAAATTCCAGTTAGTAACTGCAACCTAACTGTAACTTTTTTAAAGTTCTACCCGTAGGATTAGAGCTGTGTTCCAGGTAACAAACTAATGAGATATGCGTAACACAAGTTCTACTTGTATAATTGAAACTGTGTTCCAGGTAAAAAAAACTAACGAGATATGTGGAACAGAATTTCATTTAAACGGGAAATGCTTTATGTGTAACAGAATATTCCACATACATGCATCTGGAACACAGTACCTGCTATAATCCGGAAGGTATTATGTCGAACCATGTTCCGCGTGCAAGCAGTTCACGAAGCTTGACCTATTCGATGGCTTCAATGCTCGATGTCGCTACACGACAGGGACGCCTAACTCTGGTCTTGGTTTCTCCTTCTCACAGTGAGTGTTTTCAATGCACCCACTATTATGGTTACAGTCTAATCAAGAATATCAGGAATCAAAGAAAATATGTTGTATAGGGACCTAACTAAACAATGATGCTTCTACATCCTAAGCTCCTGATAATTATAAGGACTGCCCTTAAGGGGTGCTCGGAATTAAAGAGCGAAAAATTTCTTCCTCCGTAGAAGCTTTATTCCTAAGCATATCGATGTCTTCTGAAACTGAATTACAAGGCCACAACCACTCAAAAAACAAGGAATGTTTCATGAAGAAGTGAATTAATGTACAGCAATTTATTCGCTGTTTATCAGCCAAATATCTTCTCGGTGCACAATTCCGAAAAAATAAACTTTTCGACAACACCCCACCTTTATGTAGCCTCTGTGCAATAGCGGCACAAGCAGCGCAAGTCCTTTAAATTCGAGCAAGCATACACGACAAAAAAAAGAAGTTTTCTTCAGTGACAGTTGGCTCATGCCACGTCTCTCGTACAACACAGCAGTTAAGATAAGTGTCATAGTTTCGAAGTACAAAGACATTGCACAGAAAAAAAAAAGTATTCGCGCAACATTGAATAGTTTTGTTGATCTCTGCGAATGCAACCCCAACAGACAGCCCTTGTCATCACGTGGCTGAGTACAAGTTGCACATTATCACACATGCAAATTTTGAGGTGCCATTAGAGCCTACAGCAAAAGCCCGCAAACCTGCTTTAACAAATCCTTGAGTTATGGAATGAGGTGCCGCATTTTCTTTGCCACTACTTGCACCTCTCAGCTTTCCAGGGACACCTTCTGACATTGTTGAGCAAGCCATTGTGCCTCATAGGTATTTTTCTTGCAAGAATTATGTTTTGCAACGTCCCTTTCGTTCGTGTAAAGGACTATATTCAGATATATAGACAGTTGTAAAAATTAACAGAAACATACAATAACGATATTACTTATCGGCTAATATAAACGGGAGTCATCAAGAAGATACCTAATCAGATGCTGAGATGTAGGGTTGTGCTTGAGTACTACGTAATCGGTCAGAAAATACGTTGTAGTTCTGACAGGTTCAAACTGGAATTCAATAGACCAGATAGGACACATATTCGAATTAAAATAGATTTATATTATAATAGGACCGGCAATGTGTCCCCTCAATCCAGTTTGCGCATTAAGTTTTTTCACTGAAGCATCACAGCGAAATTGCATTTGCCTGTTAAAATGGGTGAATAATTACAAGTCACATTCACTATCGGGAACAGAAGTGCCCAGGATGTGCGAACGCGCGCAAAACGTATCTCTGGGGGCGGAACAGTTTTGTAACACCGTGTTCATTCCTGCCAGGATGGGCAGTCATCTGGGGATGTTGCTGCAACGATTCGACTTGACACGGGAACCAACACTCCGGCAATGCGGAGCAACGAGCTGCTGGTAAAATCCAAAAAGAAATGTAGGCTTCCTGCATTATATTGAAATGGCGGCATATATACTCCAGGAAATGCGCAGGCTTTTCGGTTAATCACGTTAGCTGCTTCTCGCACCAGGCCCAAGAGGGGCACAGCGGACGCTCACAGATGATCATGTGACCACTGGTGCACGAAATGGATTCACCATTTCCGGGCTACAATATGTCGCTGGTGACGCTGCGATGCATTTGGAACAGGGGCGGCGCGTGTAGGCGCGAAATGGGTGCGGTCTCGCGGCGCCGCCCAGTACGACGGCGTATGTATCTTCAGTAAATTTGCCGTCTTGTCCCAGCGAGCCAATCTACTCTTCCTAGCCAATAAACTCCACCTACACAACCTCCTTCACCTGACTCGCTATGTTTTGTATGACCACGATCATTTCCTAACCGATAGACAAGCTGCACGCATTCTGCAGAGTTTTTGTAAACGCTGCTAACGATCTTTTTTTCAACTTAGTAACAGGCCACGTCGTAATCACAAAACGACGCTGCCCCTTTACTTGCGTGCACATGCAAGCGAGAGCTGAAATATTTTGCGCGACCCTGAGCGGAAAAAAAATACATGTCGAGGAAATTCAGGGTCATTTTTTTGTTTATTGTTAGCCCAGAACTTTCCTTAAAATAACGACGAGCTTTTTTCCTCAGTCTCTAAACGGCACGCATTATATGTGCGTGCGAAGCGCCCCGCTCACGCTACAGGAGTGCATTTGCGTCTTTTCGAACACCAGGAACTTCTAAATCTGCCCTTTTTGTGTGTTGGCCAACAATACGCAAACAAAAGGGACCACAAGTCTGCAACCAAGCCTCTACCGACAACCCAAAGCGTATCACAATGTCTGGGAGGGGGCTTGGTTCGCACGTTGTTTGGAAAACGAAAGTATCCCGGCGTGCTCAGCAGTGACGATTGTAGGCAGAAAGTGCTACGCTTTCCCGAAGTCAGCACTTACCTAGGCATTGTCCCATGAACTTGAGGCTGTCCGCATGCAGGCTTCAGGCTGTGGTGACACAAGCTTGACACAGTCCATGTAAGCAGTTTGCATTTCACTGACGGCATCAAATCTTCATGGCGCCCTGGCCTCCGTGCTCCGCCGCCTGAAAGATCTTTTTAGCGAGGCACTTCACAATTGCCTGCGCTGCCGCTAAGAGACAATTGCAGTGGCTGCTGCAGTGCCAGGGGTGGCAGCTTATGGCGCTTCCATCCCAATCTACAGCGATAAGCTTGTTTTCAAGCCTGCAGACTCTGGCGTCGCTGGCGGTCCAACCGTAGCTGTTAGTGCAGCATCACTCACGTTGCCGTCGTCATTGATAAGGCGTGCTTCTCGCGTGAAGGACTGAGCGGCTCCGCATGACGTTAGCAATGTTGGCGTGAGGTTTAATCAGTGCTTTCTTGCTAGCAAAACCGTGCCAACTGTGTTGTTAAGCTCTATGTATCCATACTGCTTCGTTCCGATCGGAAATCGAGGCTTTCTGCGGGCCCATGTGCTATTAGAGCAGTGCAGTATGATTGCTCGTTGGAAGCTGCGCCGACTATGCCCTATCACTTCAATCATGAGTTCATCAGCGCTCATACTCACACACACAAAAAAATAGAGAGGTGCGCATCGACATGCCTTCTACAGCCTTACTTGGCGCTTTTGTGAAGTGTGCTCGCGTGTCGAGAGTCCATCAGACGATTCGGAGGATGCGCTCTTATCAAGGCCCAAATGCAACGCCAATCTCTGTTCAGAGAGCAACTCGATTTTCACACTCATCATGGCCTCGATAAACGTGTTTCTGTTGTTCTATATCGATATGTCACATTCAGGTTGTACAACAGGCGGAATAGTGTGAGAGAATGGAGGAATATTGAACTCTGTCGAGTTATTGCTGGAAGAGCAAAATCCGTCTATTAACTTCGTACATAATTTCGTAGGAGGCCCCTGTTGCCGTATGTTCATGCACAACCCTGACTGAAGTAAAAAAAAAATTGCGCTGAGCCTTTATGTTAGGAGCACGCCAGTGTAAAGTTCTAAAAAGCGCAAATTGCTCCCGGAGCTTCCGGATCTCCCACGGCGCCTGTTCGAAACAGGCTAGGCAGTTAGCTCTCCTCTAAGTGACCCATTAACTGACTTCATTTTGCTGTGTTCTATTTGAGCATCGCAAAACAAGCGCGCATTGTTGTTCAGTTACGATAACTTAGGTGCAAAGACTACGAATGGTTTCAATACGCCAGAGTCGTAGCGAAATCCACTAGACACGGCTTTACTGTGTAGATGGTCGAAGTCCCAACCTAAGGCCTGCACTTGTTTCGTATCCACTAAGCGCCTTCGCCTTTCAGGAGGCGCACGTACACACATGGTACAGCTGATGCTCTGTCAAAAGTTGTGAACAGAAAGTAAGCGAAGACTACTGTGTAGCGTAAAAATATTCGAGCACATTCCGGCGCAGTCCCATTCAAGCTGTTGGAAGTTATCAATGGGTGTGCACATTAATACCGAAATGAATGCTAGAAATATTTGCAAGCTAATAGTCTAGCGCTCTACAGTTGACAACCGTCAACGAAAGCTTTGCTGAGAACGGCTGGTTGACAGTATTGCCAGTACTGAAGATTTCGTTCCGAACCTTGAAGTCCAGATAATAAATGGCTTACCTTAGAAACCTTCAAAAAGCTCCACAGAATCAGCATAGGATAAATGAAGAGGGTATTCAGCTTTCTCTATCATTCTGAGGTTTAAGTATAAATAAGGACAGCACAAGGTGGAAAAGGCAGCCGATAACGGACACATAATAATCGTGTTAAATGTCTGAATAGTGGTAGTGTAGTTACCTAGAAAAAACGAGGACAAAACGTGGCTCTTGTTACACCTACTTCCCCCTACATGACTCGTCGCCAAGAACGCTTCCAGGCTGCACTGCCTTCAGAGACTGATCAGACGGGCGACAGCCGCATACTGGAAGGCAATACTCGAAAGAGCCAGTCTGTGCCAGCCGGTGTCTATCCGCCCCTAAAAAAAGCTCATCTCCGCACACGGGAGCCAGAGAACATTGCTTCACAATCGCTCACCGCATCTCGGCCTCCCAATCGATCGCAATGGGACGGTTGAGAGCGAAGTAAAGACGAAGGATGCAGGCAACTGCAAAACGCCAGCAAAAGGGGTGGGGGAGATGGCGCTGAGCAACAGCAACACTGCGGCAGTAAGGAAAACCGATACCGAAAGTGAACAGTAATGCAAACCTGTCCTGGAAAAAATGTCCGGGTGGTGGGTCTATTCGCAAACCCGGAAGGTCGACAGGGAAAACCTTCCAGACAGGTGTGGGGAGCCCGCCGAGAGTCGATCGGCTCACTCTGGGAGAACAGACAATCAGAGAGAGGAAGGCTCTTTGCACGACAAGACCACGCCATCAGAGCTGTCTCGAGGAGTCGTTTTTTTTCTCTCTTTGCAATCGAGCAGGAACAGCAGGTATGCACCGCGGCTTGAGCAACACGTCACAATAAACGGAGAGCTGAAATTTAAAAAAAATCTACTACGGTTATATGGCGATTCCACATTAGTGGCCATGAGGATGATGAGTTTGAGCTGTTTTCCGTTGTACTTTTGCGAACAATTATTTAGCGGTTTGTACTTTCGGGACACGTGATTTAGCTATTCGAACTAGCGTGGTTATGGCGGATGCACCATTACAGCAGGCAGATGGCCTTGAGATATGTGGATCTTAAATGGGTGTGTTCTGGTCAGCGAGCTCGCACTTGAGGACCTTTATGTATTGTACACTGGGCTTGGATCTCGACGCGCCAGCACCCAGGGGATCGAATGCACTTGGTTTCAGCGCATAGCTTAGGCGGGCGCGAAAGTCCTTGCTCCGCTTGCGAGCCCTTGCCACGCTTTTACATGCCGCTTCCTTCGTAGAGCTTCTTTTAATGCAGGAGCACTGCTAGCCGCACTTTACGGACTGCAGGCATACATAAATACGTCCCTGAAGCCTCTGATACCCGACTAATTGCAACTAAGTCATACCATGCAATAGTGCACTTATATCTTGTCATCAAGTACTATGACCTGACCTTTGACCCTGACATAATCCCTTACCCTGACCTGACGTTTGACAAGACCTTGAGATGACCTTGACGTGGCCTTGACACTGGCATGTCTTGGCATGTTCTGACGTGTTCTTCAGGACCTTGGCTCCACCTTCACCGTAATCAGCAATCGCCAAAAGAGTCCTTTTGGAAATATTACTACACGGTATTGCGTACTTGGCCGTGCTAACAGTCTGGTAATGTTTTTTGCACGAAGTTGCTCCTGCATGCCAAGGACGTCGGCTTCATCCGCACGTGGTTTCTTCCGGAACTGGCGGCGAAAGTTCAGATCTCGCCGTCAATCTAGCTTCCCAAGCTGACGTCAACGCCCTGGCGTGTAGCGTATAGACCGAAGGAACTAACTTTGGGGTGACCTTAGCGGGCAGTGTTGACATGCCACCAGCCGTACGAGACACGAGCGTTCATCCATTCGAAGGCTGCGCCCTTTTGAACAGAACAGAGGGACGTTCAAGCCACATCGTACACGTCTGCGTGGGAGTTATTGATGTGACAGCATTTAGGTTGTCATCTCGCAAAAACCACTGGGTTTCTCCGTAAAAGAATTCCCTGAGTGGTCGAGAGCGCCGCGACATCATCAGCACAGCGAAATAGGAAAACCTGAAGACTTGCATGTTCGGGTACTTTTCATTAGATTTTCATATCAGATTATACTAACCCGACCCACTCTTTCGCATTTATTCATCCAGTAATCCGCCCTAATTCACCTACTAATCCAAATTACGCACTAATTCCCACTAATACGCCATTATTTATTTTCTGGGCTGGGCCTACTTATTTTGGAATATTTATGGGTGTTCCAAATTCCAAATGCTATCCCATATAATTTTTTAAGCATGTGTTTAAGAAGATCCTAAGTTTTCTATAGTTAGAGGAAAATAAGAGACCCAGAAGTCCACCCGGAGGTCACACAAAGTGGACACCTGGATTTTGCCCTTAAGAAAATAGTAGAACAACTTCATTCGTCAAAAAGTGCGAGGAAGGAGATCACAGGATATTCAAGCTAAAGATCATGGCGGGCTCTCTTCCAGACTGGACGTCAGGTGGCTACTGTTGTGACATTGAGGTTGTCCCGTAGCGCTCATCACCCGTTTTGTGACAGAGCGTCGCCAGCTCTTTAGTCGGTAGCGAAGACTCCGAGTCAGGCGTCGGTGAGAACAAGAAAAAGGATTTTATACACTATGTACAGAGCATTATCCAGGACGAGATCGGCACGGGGGCCGAGAGCTAACAGCAAACGCGACTGTTCTCGCACGGCGACGTCCGGCGAGGCTCCAACGCGTCACACAGCACACGGCTCACTGTGGGTCGGTCTCTCTATAACGGGCTCGGTAGAACGGAGTGCTCTCCAGGCGGCAGCGTTGGGGCTTATATAGCCCCGAGAAACGGTCGTCACTCAAACGGACCAATAAAAAAACCAGCACTTGTCAGCCGTCCGAAAGGTCCAACCAGCGACTGCGCTGTCCACCCGCTTCAAGTTTGCCGCGCGCGGCGGCTCCCAGGGGGAAAGGGGAACCGGCGCCTGAATGTCTAGCAATGTCGCAGCACGTTTGGACATGTCGCTCGCCGATGCTTCTTCATAGGGCGCCGCTGCCTAGCAGCGCAGCACCATAGCTTGTCAACGGAGCGTTAGGGCGCTGTTGCCTTGCGGCGCAGCACCGGGCTTGTCGAAGGGCGTTCGGTGGAGAAATTTTTCATCCTGTAGATTTGGAATCCGGGCTGGTTGTCCGGGCACAACACTACACAGCACAGCCTTGCAGCGACCTCTTCGGACCTGCCCGTCGCACGAAGTTGTGCCTCCGGGTCCCAACTGGACAACGCAATCTCCCACTGCTCTAGGTTGGAGAGTCGCAAATGATCGGGGGGGGGGGGGGGGGGGGGGGGGTAGTCGTAAATATAAACACGATAATTCGTAAAGCCTATAAAGTGGCAATAAGGCAATAAACCTACTCCACTGCACTAGCACAGAAAGACTTCTGCAGCTAGGAATCCAAAGCCTGCCCTGAAAGATGGAATGAGAGGCGCAGCCCATGATGCAGAGCAACGCTATGAATTTAAACATGCCCACTCTCGTCGTGCACGACACTTTCACGCTGTGTCCTACACTGCGAGCGGACCCAACGTTAGGTCGTTTCTGGCTTCTGTTTCCATCTCACGCATACGCAAAGAGAAACACAAGGAATGTTGTGACTAACGAAACCTTTATGCCTCTTTCACTGCATCACTTATGAGCACCCATGAGGCAGCAGCGATGACCTAGCGTGCACAGCTTGTCTACTTAGAATCCTTGCCTTTTATCGACGTCTCGGAGCAAGAATTTTTTCAAATTTTATTTACCTTCCAATAGCGCCACGCTTTGAAGCTCAGGTAGGTCTGGCTGATGCAAGGAACGAGGACGCCACCGTTGTCACAAGCATATTTGTAGACATTTTGTGCGCGTGACACGAAAACTATACCACAACCTAACAGAACAAACTTGACAAATCGCGTGTTATACCGCGGACAAAATCACATGCGACGAGGCTGCGAACGCTTGTTTGGACTTAAGAGGGAACAATTCACAAAGTGAGACTTCCTGCACTTTCAAAAGGATAGAACCCTGCAACTTTTTCAAGGCGTTTCACTTTTCTTATCCCTTGAGGATTGCGTGCATTCATCACCGGATAAAATTTACCTCTCGTATCATGTATCTTCTATAAATATTTGCTTTGCTCCTTGTGATTCACTGCGTGGGACAGTAGCGCCTGTTTTTATTAACCCTGTTGTTCATGCCGCGCTTATTGCAAGCTAACTGTTATGTGAGAAGGTGCCCATTGCATAAGCTTCTACGACCTACATGCCAGGTGAAAGCAGCAGCGTCGTCTTCTGGCGTCAGTGCAAACTCTGTGTTTGTTTTATTTTCTAGAGTTTGGTCGGGGTGTTGAGGGACAGGCGGACAAAAACCTGCATTCAAAGACAGGTGAAAAGGTAGCCGTTAGGGGCATTGCTGCATTGAAAGACGCCCGTGCGCTGTGTGATGTCAGTGCACGGCAAAAAAAAAAACCCTGAGTGGTATAAATTTATCCGGAGCCCTCTACTACGACGCCTCTTTTTGTTCTTTCTTTCATTCCCTCCATCCCCGCATTCCTCACGGCGCCGTTGAGGTGCCCATTGAACACTTCACGTCGACAGTCACAACTACATGCGTAGGCCGGGAACGTCTAAAAATGGCGGATGATTTAGCATGGTTAAGGCCAAATGCAAATTAGATGCGCCAGCACTAATTCGGTTTCGGTTCGAGGCTCGGTTTTCAAGGTCAAATAGGCTCTCAGGCAAAGATCGGCGAAATCGGTCTTACGCTCCGCCTTAAGGCCATGATGCGATAGCGTTAATAGGATAACCCCATATATGCGGAATAGGTTATTCGTCATTTTACCTTCATAGATCCCTGGGAGTTCTCATACCACTCCTGGCGCAGTAGTGCAGCGCTTAGGCGATGCGCCACTGCCCTGCGATGGCAGGTGCTGCAACCGGTGGGGCTTGAGGGACACGTGTTGGTCTTCCCGAGCAACCTCTCCCGACCAAAGGAAGTGCCACCTGGCGCGATGGGTACGGTGGCAGCACACAGACAACGGCGAAATCGGCTAGTGGGAGCTCTAGTTCTAGAGCACTAATAAGTGGCCTGGCGATCAGGCATCCGATGCGACAATTCTGCGAAAAGCAGTTGAATTTACACTCGGTGAATAGTTTCATGCATTTATAACTCTAATAGATGTTTTTACTGTATGCCGAGGGTTCACACACACGACAGGATTTTTCAGGACGGTGAAGGTGGGTAGGGCTGGGTGCGTAGATGGTGTGTGCCGCTTCTGGAGGGTTGATATGGGGTGGGAAGTGGGATGAAGAGGAGTATTAATGTGAGTGGGCGGGTGGGTGGCCAGCTTTCAAGCTGCAGGAGGGAGGGGGGGGGGTTGCAAGTACCTGGTGAGATATGCTTCTGGAGGGCTGGCTTTCTCCCTGCTTCTTTGAACTCTATTTTGCCGTCCCTTTTTCTTTCCGTTGCGGCGTGGGCTTCTCGTAAGTGTAGGCCTTGTGGAGGGCAGGAAGGTGGATTGATGGCGGGTGGCGCTTTTCAAGGGTTAAGTTTGGCGGGTCGGCAGTCTCCTAGCTAGGAGGCTGTGGTTGGGAGGTGACTGTTGGGTGGTGTTTCTGGAAGATGGAGGCTTCACTCTTCGGGGGCTACAGAGAGAGGCCGGCATTTTCGCATCGTGACACTGGTACTTCTTTCACAGTCAAAGGTTCTCATGCATTCCATGGACGTCTTCGGCCACAACAAGGTGCTAACAGGCAAAGACAATTTGAACCTAACGGCATCGGGTATGTTGGGAGAGGACGCTTCTAAGTAGCCTAAATATATCCTGCACTTACCGATGTTTTCCGTTTCTGCAGACTTAACTCTTATCGAGGGTAATGCTATTTTTTGTGCACGTATGGAGAGTGGCTACCTGGTAACAGAGGGCCCTTCGTCATCGCTTTGCTGTAAATTTGTACGAGACTGATACGATGCATGGAGAATGTCTATGAGCACATGTGTAGTCACTTCAGTACAAAGTCACATGTCCATACGCAATGCATCCTTTATATGCAATACCAGCACTGTGTAGTTTGCTTGTGCCAAAACAAGGTGCTTCTCAGCCATCCTATTGTCTTCCGTACCATCTTCAATTCCAGCATAGTAAAGACGGCCGTACGTAAGCTCTCTAAACTCATTGCGGATCTAAATACAGCTTGCTGATTAACTCTGGCCGGCGACAATTCGGGAACCTTAACTGGGATGCATGTTAATGTTGAAAATGTTTAATTAGGCATAAAAACAGCGTTTAAATACTGGTAAAACGGAATGAAGGCAAAGGAAAGCAGCATAAGAATGGCGCACAACAATCAAAAATAGAATTTCAATGCTTATCCCTGCAATTTTGGCTATTTGTCTTCAAAAGGAGCGAACGGCTTCGCAAACATGTCTAGACAGTCGCTCGATTTTTTTTGTTACCTCACTTTTCTTTGAGACACTACCTGCTTGTCACCACTGATAAAATTTGAAGGGGTCTATTTCGCTGGAAAGAATTTTTTTCTTGGTATGCCTAATATTTAAGGCTGCTGCAAAGTCAGTTGCTTGGTAGTAAAGTACTCATAGCGAAAAGCGAAAAGAACTAAGAAATAAATCAGCGCTTCCGATACAGAGGGGATGCGTGTTCTAATTTCTGCACACGGTCCGCATGCGACAAGCCGCGAGGCTTCGTCATCTTCGCATGAGTTACTACAATAAACTGTTTACAGAGTTAATAAGTATTTCATGGACTATTTACCTGGAGGGCCAGTACTTTCTCCCGATTCCTAGTTGCCACTATCGTTGCTGGGCAGCATGATGTCTAATTAGGAATGATCGCTGTCGCGGACATGCTCCAAAAGGAATAAAAATGTTTGTGTGCAAAGGTGGAATGGGCTCATGTTCGTACGTGCACTCTTTGGACAACAGAATCCCATGTCTTTTTTATTAATTCATTTCACGCGTAGGAAGAACAGTGTGACGACACCACGCTCGCGGGTGCACGCGCGGACACGCAAGTGCACATGCACGTGTCGTGACGTGTACGTACACGTGCACGTGCCATGCACGTATGCACGTGCGCGTGTGCATGTGTGTGCATATGTGTGCGTGCGCGTGCGCACTTGCAAGCCCGCGCGCACGCGTACGCACGACCGCACGCACGCACATGCACACACATGCACACGCGTGCACACACATGCATACGCGGAATACAAGTTCTCGCATAAGGCATTCTTAAGGAAAGAAAGCTTCTTTTGGGCGCAGCTATGTTGCTCTCCATGAGTGACTTAAAACCAGCCACCAACACTGGCTAAAAAGTGCGCTCTAAATCTGGCAGTTTTTTCAAGCCACGAGTTCAGCTTTTTGATATGTTTGTCAGAAGGCCGCAGTATTGTGGCAGCCGGAGTTCAAAATATCGGTGTTTTACATCGGTGGTTGTTGTGACGATAAGCTGAAGCGTAAGGCTGTCAAATGCACCAGCTACTTGAGCACGCTTTTGGGGTGTTAGGCAGCTGGTGGCGAATAAGCCAGGGTTGCCAGCAGGATTCTGAGCTTACGACGTGTGGCCAAACAGCTGCAACGGATTACTGGCGTACTCAAATAATCCCACAGTTAGGAACGCACGAAGTCAAGGGTGCATGGAGCCAGTGTGTTTGTTTCCCAAACAGCGAGTCCCAAGCGTCTCCTTGTGTGCAAGCCTTAGTAAAAACTGCTTGCTGCTATGGGTATTTCGTTCTTTAGGACATAACAAAATCTATGTGCCCAAAAAGTTGTCGCAGCCCGGATTGTAAACCTTTTTTCTCTTCCGTTCGCTTAGAGCCTCGGAGTGATTTAATGCATTTTTTTCTTCTGGCTACAGGTTTAGCAAGAAAACAACGACCGGCAAAACTTTGTGCCTCAAATCTATTCTCAGAAGTAGGCGTGCAATGTAGTTCGCCTTTTGTAGAGCAGCTTTGAGAACGACGTCTGTATTTATCAGTGCTGTTTGTTTGTTCTGCACGCATGTCTGTCGGCGTATTGGAGGGCATATGTTCCATAGAATCGCGCTATTATAATGGAGACCAGGTTTCTTGCTGTTTGGAGTAAATGGTATTTGTTTTTTTTAGGAACCGGAAGGCGCAGTGGGACACCTCAACCGCGCCGTGGGTGGAGGGAAGACATGAAGGGGGTAAAGAAAGAGGCAAGGAAAGAAAGAAAGAAAGTGAAACAGAGAAAGAAGGAAAGAACGAATGAAACAGACAAAGAAAGAAAGACAGAGAGAAAGAGAGAAAGGAAGAAAGAAGGAAAGGAAGTAAACAAAGAGAAAGAAAGAAAGAAAGAAAGGAAGAAAGGAAGAAAGAGAAATAAAGAAAGAAAGAAAGAAAGAAAGAAAGAAAGAAAGAAAGAAAGAAAGAAAGAAAGAAAGAAAGAAAGAAAGAAAGAAAGAAAGAAAGGAAGAAAGAAAGGAAGAAAGAAGGAAAGAAAGAAAGGAAGAAGGAAAGAAAGAAAGAAAGAAAGAAAGAAAGAAGGAAGGAAGAGAAGGAAGGAAGGAAGGAAGGAAGGAAGGAAGAAAGAAAGAAGGAAGAAAGAAAGAAGAAAGAAAGAAGGAAGGAAGAAGAAAGAAAGGAAGGAAGAAGGAAAGAAAGAAAGGAAGGAAGGAAGGAAGGAAGGAAGGAAGGAAGGAAGGAAGGAAGAAAGAAAGGAAGAAAGAAAGAAAGAAAGAAAGAAAGAAAGAAAGGAAGGAAGGAAGAAAGAAAGAAAGAAAGAAAGGAAGGAAGGAAAGAAGAAGAAAGGAAGGAAGGAAGGAAGGAAGGAAGAGAAGGAAGAAAGAAGAGAAAGAAAGAAAGGAAGGAAGGAAAGAAAGAAAGGAAGGAAGGAAGGAAGAAAGAAAGGAAGGAAGGAAGGAAGAAAGAAAGGAAGGAAGGAAGAAAGAAAGAAAGAAAGAAGGAAAGAAAGAAAGGAAGGAAGGAAGGAAGAAAGGAAGGAAGGAAGGAAGGAAGAAGAAGGAAGAAGGAAAGAAAGAAAGCAAGGAAGAAAGAAAGAAAGAAAGAAGAAAGGAAGGAAAGGAAGGAAGGAAGGAAGGAAGGAAGGAAGGAAGGAAGGAAGGAAGGAAGGAAGGAAGGAAGGAAGGAAGGAGATGCCGTAGTGGAGGGCTCCAGGACGATTTCGACGACCTGGGGATCCTTAAAGTGGACTGACATCGCACAGTACATGGGCTCCGCGGCCGGGTGGTGGCAGTAAAACTTCATTGTCACAAATACATGGAGGATGAGGGGTTAGGAGCCATCTTGAGATATCTTGCATGGGCCCTCACGACGGCGTCATTTGGCAGGAAGTCCGTGCTTCCGCCCGACATGATGGGCCCAGCTCACTGTCCGAAGCTGTGTCCCCGGATCCGAGCTGAGCAATGCAGTACCCCACTGATTTCTTCTTGAGAGTTGGAAGCCCTGAAAGGGTAAGCTCCTAGAGCACTCGTATAGTATGTGATTTAGATTGACTTCATAAAATTTTGCATAAAATTCAGCGGGATTGATATACCGAGGGGTACACAAGGGTTCGGAAAAGTATGGGTTTGCTATTGCCTCCAGGCAATTTGCTCCGATTTGGTTAGTGATTTATTGGGGGGGGGGGGGGGGGGGGGTAATATTATAATCTTTCATTCGGGTAATGGAACGTGATCTCATATGCGACTATGCGCACCCTCGCCGATCGCAGGTGCTGGTCTCTCACTGCCCGCTCCTTGAATGCTCGGTCATGGTTGCAGGCGGGCGTGTTGCCCGGATGGGAGGAGTGAGCGGGGATCAATATGATGTCGACAGTCTGTTTTAATGGTTCACCTTTGGCTAGGATGGACAGAGCTGATGTGTGAATTCTTCTTCTAGGGAAATTTCTGATTGTGGATTTGGAATCGCTAGAAAATAAAAAGACCCGGTTTAAGAAATTTATTTCCAGAGTAGAGGCCGTGTCCAAAACAGTCTTTCTTTTATTCGGAAACAGGGGATTAAAACAACTTTCCGAGACTAAACAAATAACGGTGGCGCGTTGATGGGCGAGTTGTTTATTCATCGTCACGAAGGAACTGCGAGAAAAAAAAAAACACGCACGCTGAAAGAGCATGGACGTCAGTTCTCTCTCGTACTGTCTCTCGTCGTGTTTTCTTTGTTTGCTGTTTATTTGTTCAGGATAATTAAACCACCCTCAAAACTTTTGTTATCGTTTCTGTTACTTTTAACGTGAGCATCAGTTCTCAAGGCACTTAAATAAATAAACAAGCAGCACATTCTGACAAGATATCACGGCCTGTAGCGAACAAAAACATCATTACGATCAAATTTTCTTTAGGCTACCTCCTCCTAACTCCCCTATCGCGTTGGCGGATTTGCGCACTAATTGTGCAGAACTTATGAAAGCATACACCTGTACTGCATATTCATGTCACCGCACAGGGAATCACCTCTCATAATGATCCCGTGGTCATCTCATCTGCCTGAAACGCAATCACTAGTGAATCCGCGTATTGTGCAGAGTGTGGAATTTAGACAGCGCGAGTTTCGTCCCAGACGGTTGTATTATTCAGCGGGCTGTGAGGAAATTGAAATTATCCACTTACACCTTCTGTCTTTCTGCCCAATATTCATGCGTGGACTGCAACCGGCATTGGCAATGTGCCCAGGTAATGGATTTGCGCATTATAGATTAGGTACTGCGGTCGCCATCCCGAAATTTTCCTAATTGGGGTTAGTGATTCGAGGCCTCCAGCCACTGCAGCCACTGCAGTCGTATCGCGCTGCCACATCCACGTCACGAAATCTTATTTCAATTATTCACAGGTAGTGATACGCATATAACCGTGGACAGTCGGCAGCAAACGTTTGCGAGATGCGTTGACGTGGAAAAAAAAATATTCCGGCACACCCTCGAGACCCAGGTACCAGTGAATGAACCTGGATATCTTCTCATGGTTTCAAGCATTCCAGGCGGAAATATTGGTTTGCCTTCGCATGCCCGTATCTCATAAACTTTTACTGCCAACTGCGCGTTAAAATCAATTGTACTAAACACAATGACTTATTTATTGAGCACCACTGCTCAGTTCGTTGCAGAAGAAAAAAGAAAAGAAATATCGATGACCAGATGAGTAGCCAGTTTTGAACGCGGGATAGGAATGTTGAGACATCTATAATATTAGTTTTTGCTTGTTGCTTGCAAAAATCCAATTACTAAGGCAATAAAAAAGTCTAATTCAAGACAAATAAATGTGATACATTAGCCACCTAAAACCGAAAAAAAACAACAACTTATGTCTAAAGAAAATTTTTATTCGAGCTGAAAATTTTCCCTTGAGACTTCACCTTTACCAGGGAGAAAAATTGGAGACAGTTAAGCTCTGCTTGAGGGTATGACTCTGTAGCGTAATGGGTTCGTTCTCATATATGCAGAAGGCCATTCTCTAGTTTACATTCATCGATCCCTGGGAGTCACCATACACCTCCTGGCGCAGTGGTGCAGCGGTTAAGCGATGCGCCACTGCCTGCGATGGCAGGTATTCCGAGAAAAACGACATCTATTCTATTAAAGGAACCGAAAATCGAATCTTAAGGACCCAATTTTTTTTTTCGGGAGAACGAAAAGCTTGCTGTCTAAGGTGCGGGTTTCCACAGCGGTTTTGTCGGAAACTCTGTAGATCATTTTACCAGGAATTTTTAAATCAGTGCATTAACCCACCCGCCGCGGTGGCTCAGTGTTTAGGGCACTCGGCTACTGATCCGGAGTTTCCGGGTTCTAACCCGACCGCGGCGGCTGCGTTTCGATGGAGGCGGAACGCTAAGGCGCCCGTGTGCTGTGCGATGTCAGTGCACCTTAAAGATCCCCAGGTGGCCGAAATTATTCCAGAGCCCTCCACTACGGCACCTCTTTCTTCCTTTCTTCCTTCACTCCCTCCTTCACGTACGGCGCAGCTCAGGTGTCCGCCGATATCTGAGACAGATACTGTGCCATGTCCTTTCCCCAAAAAAGCAATTTTCAATTTTTTTTTCAGCCCATTTTTATGTATCCCGAAGCTGAAAACCATGATCAGCGATGGCGACAGCGATTGCACGTCGGCAAAAGTGCTGTACCAAAAATTAATATAAATCTCACCCGCCACACAGTTATACGTTTATTAAAGAGTAACGTCTATTTCAATTTCTACACCCAAAGCTGTTACGCACAGGGATGTGCACCTCCTCGACGAGAGTTTAAGTAGACCGTGCTTGCCGCTCCATCCAACAAATTCAAAATACTGTGGCGCCATCTGGTTACGAAAGCTAAAACGCATGGTCAGCGATGCCAAAGGAACGTTGCTCTTCATCGAAGGGCACACTGCAGAGAGTGTACACTATTATAAACCGTGACTACCACTCCCGAAAGAAACAAAACATTGCGCACTTAAAACAAATAAACAATATTTTACCGAGATGTGCTCACGAGGTGGACTACACAGATAACGGCGGGTTTCACCGCAAGATGGCTTTTATAGAACTTTTATGCTATTTTGTTGCAATTTTCAATGCAAAACTAAAAGTGAAAGTCCGTGTTTCTTTCATATTGCAGTTGTCAATTCATAATATATGAGGCACGATCTTTTCATTTCCGCCATAATCTCTTCACACGTTTGGGTCAGTGGCCTGTCTCTTGAAGCGCTTGCCGCGTGCATCATGATCCTGTACACGCATTTGTTATTCAGTATAATATTATGCAGATTTTATTAAATTTTATTGTATTACCTTTTTTATTGTATTACCTTTTTATATATTAGCGCTCAGACTATCTACATCTCGTGTTCTGAATAAGAAAAGGCTCGACTGAAACATGTAACTTCTACACTGAAAAGGACTCCCCGATCAGAGCAAGCCCAGCTAATTTGGACAAACGCTTCTAGTTCGCACCGCCGCTGCCCCATGCAAGATCACTAGTTACTTTACCGCTAGTTAATCGCTAGTACTTACAGTTGCGCGTAGGTCTGCCGGGTTGCCGCAGAAAGCAGCCAAGTTGTGTCGCAAAGCCGTAGAGCGAGACAAGCTTTCCGAGCATTTTACTCAGTATAATTAAATAAATCACCAGTGTCCACGGTAATATATAGGGAATCGGATTGCCGAAGGTAACTGCTCGGTGATTTCACCGCCTGAGTTGTGCCATGTAGCGTCATGTACAAACGCGATCTGCGGATTCGCCGCATGAATTGAATGTTTTCTGCTGCAACTCGGCAGACGTACGCTCAAATCTATGTTCTTATACAGCCGCTATAAAAACCGCCGCTAGAATTCCCATCGTTCGATGAATTTATGGATTTTCAATGTGCGTCGAAAATCGTTAATGTGAACGCAGGAGGCAATTTATTGGTCAGATTATACGGCAAGAAAGAAGATTCGGCAATGAGGATCACCATGTTTGCGTACAATGTCTCGAGACGATCAACAGATGGCGCTAGTTGCTAATGTTCCTGTAACTTCAGTATCCAGTAAAGGTGGTCGAAAGGGCTAGTTGGTAGTTCATATTGGGAAAAAAACAGGGCACCTTAAGACAAGGACTGAGGAAGATATAACGACACAGCGCTACTTGTAACATAGTAGTGTTCCTGTATATTCTCCCTCAAGAAGCACAGTTGCGCGGCTGTTTTCCCCGCCCATCTCGTGACAATATTCGCAAAGCGGCGATCACGCGATCCCGTTGACGTCAAATGTTCCAATTCATTGCGGCGCAGCCGACTACTCCTGCTTCTTCGCATGCGTAGATTTGCCGAGGCCCCACGTGCAGGCACCTGGCGCCATCTGCCCTTGTTCTCTGGTACTGGCACTGACACTGGCGGCGAGCGGTACGCGAAAGCAGCGGCGGTACACGCTATGCTAAATGTCTCTGTTTAGCATAGCGTGTACTGTGTTACGTTTAATCTAATGCACGGTGATCCCGCTCATGCTATGATGCAGCAAAACGCTGATCAATATATCGAAGATTTCTGGACAAGTTATGTGAGAATCGAGTATTCAGTGTAGTGTTTTAATGGTTTATGTTATTTAACGTCTTAAAGTGACTCCGGCTATGCGGGATTTCATTGGTAAAAACGTTGGACTGCTGCATCAGTAACAGTAAATTTAAGCAGTACAAGGAAAACGTGTATGGCATTCCGACCGAAGAAAACGCAAGCGAAGTACCGAACACCGCCGGCGATGCTCTAACCATGGCTCCTGCCACACGAGGCGCGGCTTTTCCACAGAGCTTTGTACTTAATGAGTGATGTTTGGGCAACTCTGCTCCTTGCGGGAGCAGATACAGGAACACTAGTGCCCATGAAAGCTGTTTTGAAGTGAACGCGGAGTCCCCGGGATCCGTGCCCGAAACGGCTATGCCAATGCAAATAGTTTGTTCACGAAATGAGCTTTCATCACTCGGCCTATCCTAGAATAAAACTAGGAAACTTCCTATATATACTATTGTCCAGCCAACCCAGACGTCAGCGCCAATTGCTGCCACAGCGGCGGGAGGAAATACAACTGTAGCGTCGTATCGTTGCCATGGCAACGGCAACCTGAAACAAACTTCATCCCCGAGAGGGATTCGCACCGCCACAGGCGAAAACAAAGCAACTTCGGTTCCTTGTGCCTCAGCCAATTCAACCGTGTTCTTGTGTATTCGCGCTACCAACACTTCATGAATTCCAGTCACCGCTGCCTCTCGGGCTGCATGCATGCGCACGAATGATTCATTATTAGACAATAGTTCTCTTTCCGCTAGGTGTGCTGAAGTAGTTGAAACGGAAACTATCCGGAGTTTCCTACCACCGGTAGTGTCTTGATCGTTAGATATTGTCACGTTGTGGTCATGGCAGTAGCACAGTCAGGAAGACAGGGAAAGGGGCCTCCAAAAGAAAGTGTTTATTGGGCTGACCCGCACCCACAATGAACTGAATGACTCGGCGGCGGCGATGGCAACAAGCATGCTCGGCGGTCGTCGAACAGAATGCCTACAGCTCTTGGCCGCTTTCAATAGAAAGCTTACAAATAACTTTCGAGATATGTCACCAAAAGCTACTACAACAATCTGGAACAATGTGGAAGCAGTTTCAAGTGGCCACGATCAATCGAGATTCGTCTTGGTCAAATGTTTAGGGGAATCCCTCCAAGGAGGAGTAGATTTGTAATAAGGCAGTAATTACTCATTGGCATCCACCCAAGCGCAGCCATAAGGCTACAAAGGAAAGCTATACAGCTTTCTCAGAAACTTCTCAGTTAAAGAAAAATTCGTCCTGGGAGCAGTGGCTCTACCAACTGAGCTAACCGGGACGGCAAGCTTACGGTAGGACGACAGCAAATTGATCAATTACTCGAACTGGGAACAGTGCTGGTCAGATGTTTAAGGAAATCCTCTAACTTGGAGTGCATTTGTAATAAGGGAGTAATTAGTCATTGGCATCCACCCAACCGGAGTCATATACGGATACAAAGGAAAGCTCTACAGCTTTCCCAGCCGTATAGCTGCAGCTTTCTCAGGAAAGCTGTACAGCTGGGAAACCTGTATAGCT
The DNA here is from genome assembly GCA_030143305.2 of Amblyomma americanum. NCBI lineage: Eukaryota > Metazoa > Arthropoda > Arachnida > Ixodida > Ixodidae > Amblyomma > Amblyomma americanum. Next base: position 17,881 of record JARKHS020011143.1, on the reverse strand, counting down.
TTCCTTTTAGCCACATGGCTTCTCTTGAGTGGACGCCAATGAGGAATTACTCCCTTATTTTTAACAGTTAGTACCCAAGCTAGCAAGAGCACTCAGCGGATCACACTTTCATCAGTAATTACACCACCATCTCCGCAGGACGGTGCTCCCTGAACGAAACAACGTTTTGCGGCTGGGATAAGGGTCGTTTGTCACTTTCTTCCCCGACACTTGTTCTGTGCTCTGCTTCCCTTTGCTTTGTTTTCTTTTCTTTTTCAGATCATGAACCACTCCGCTATATTAATCACACTTCTTCAGGGAATTCACTTTCATCAGCTTCTTGATTTTTTTATATGCCCCTACCATTTCTTACACAACTGGACCCACACTTGTGGTGGCATGAAAGGCGTTCCCGTAATTTTTCATTTCCCTCTTGGGTTCGTATTATGTAGTACTGTTGTATTTTCTTTCAGGAGTTTATTTTTCTCGTTTTTCATCTCCTTTCTCACAGCGCTGCACTTTCGGAGCCCCTGGTAGAAGGAAGCCATGACTGATGGCGACGGCAACCACGTTTTCTACAGGGCATCTACAAGCCGGCCCCAGGAAAGGAGAGAAAGAGAGAAAAGCAGATAACACAGTTCAGAGAAAGAAGTGCCATGTCGCATACCAAGGTGCAAGAGGTGCTAGCACTGTTAATAAAAATGGGCCTGGCAGACATCACTTGCCCAAAACTCGCCCTTCATGGAAGCCTATGCTTTGAATGAGTCAAGGGAACTGAAATTATTTGTTGGCAGTGCAAGTTTTCATGCGCATTATTCTTTTCTTGTGCATTAACAGTGTCCCTCTTCTGCTGACCTCTGCAACCCCCTCCCCCCCCCCCCCCATTTAACTTGTTCCTAATTTTTTCTTCCTAAGTAACGCTGTCATGAATGAAGAATGGCAAGAAAAAGTGAACAAATAGAATTCCCAAGAAGAAAACCCATAATATTAGAGAACAAATAAGTGCAACGGCGGAGAGCGAGAGGGGAGGATGCAAATATTTAAATGTGCTACGATTTTCTGGTAATAATTAAGAACCGACCAAACAAATAAAACGCGTATGCACCAATCATAATCCAGCCACTTGTCAGGTCGTTGCTACTACGAGGAAAATAGAGGAAATCTGCCGGTGGCTAGAACAAGGGCTGGTAAATTATCTCAATGAATGAGCTGGGGCAGGTTTTTTTTTCATGCCAGGGCTTGAAGAAGCATTTTTTTTACTGGAACATTTTACTCGTTAACCTCCCTGCCTTTCCTCTACCATTTCTCTCTCTTTTATTATTATTATTATGAAGAGAGAGATATGATGGCTCACAAATTGTCGTGCTGTAACTGAAGCCTTTTGTAGCTGTATCCTTGACCTGGCCCCCCAAGGCTTGTTTCAAACTTTTTAGCGCCCAATCTAGTGCAAAAGTTCAAGAAAAATAAAGAAATAGTTGCTGTGAAGAATAGGCTCATCACATCTGAAAAAAAAATCATTAACGTCAAAGTTATTTAAAATGCAGCCTATACCCAGCAACTTCAGGTGCTTATCTTCAGCCAGTGTTCAAAATGATATTTTTGCTCTAAAGGAATGAAACTTACCGCATATTAGCAGTCACTCCTCAGAAAAGTTAGGTTACTTTCGACATTTTATATTCCCAAATTTGTCAGGTTTAATCAGTAACTTTTCAATTTTGGAAAAATCATAAAAATAGAACGTTGCTGGATGTCTATAGAAAACATCCATTTCAGAAATTCCTGCATTGCTATCTGTTCTAGTCTTTCTCACTTTAAACAGAAGGCTGGAGATATATCAAGAAACCCCACATAACCATTAGGTTGCGCGCCGAGACGTCAGCGCTTTCACACGAGAGCTCGTGATTTTATTTTTTTATTTTGCTCCTTGCCTGTTTTCTCTAAGAAAGGGACAAGGCAGCAACGTATGAATTGGCGGAAATCTGGGATATACACATTTTGCATTTAGTCGGTAGCGAACAATTAACTCGAAGGAATAGACAGCGCAAACGCCGCTTGCAATGTGTAGGAAATTGGAGACATATATGATAGAGATCAGGCCCTAGAAACAATCAGGAGGTTTGAACCGCGATGAAGAGCCGGATGCAGGGCGGCAGCCAGCGTTGGTATTAAGTCAGCATCATAGAGAAGAGACATAGAAAACGTGTAATGAAGCAACATGACTCGTGTTTTCCTGAAAGGACAAATGTAACAGGCTGAACCAGAGCTTATTGGCATGTGTGAACAGGCAGGTGCACTCTAAACAGAAAGGAGTAAAAAAAGGGAGTAAGCTGTCCTATAGCGCATACCCTTTTATAAAAGAGAGAGGACAGCTTACTGCTTTTTACTCCCATATATAGGCATATGCGTGTTTAGAGTGCAGGGGTCACCTTGGGTTAAGGGAGCAAGTTCACTCACGGTATAGCACTGTTTAGGGACTGCCCAAGCATGCTTGATATTTGCGGGCAGTTCCTGAACGTCCGAGTGTAATCAGGGCAATTAATCCTAGCAACATTTACGGGGGGTGGAGAAGTTGCACTGGGTGTAGTGCTCGATGAGACGGGAGCGCATAGCTTCATTAGACGATCTCCAAGAATGCTCTTACGCTGATCTCTAAGGATGTTTCGTTGTATTTGAGTGTCCTATTATTCGGCGAATGATGCTCTTTAGAAGTACGCCGAAAAGCCTGGAGAAAAATTCACCTCCTAAAGAGTCTCAGTGGCGAGCGCACTACTATGTCCATCGCCATGAATACGGGCACTCGCTCGTCGAAACTGAGAAACAGCGTTATGTTGGAAAGCGAAAACTTGACGACAGTCCGTCTTTCACAGGATTTGGTGACAACACAACCATGAACCAGGTATCCTATTAAGCATGACTGATTTATTGTGAGCTCTACTAAAATGGACTTTCATTAAGTTTTACCGTTGTCCACCAAATCGCGACTGCGCTCTAACCACCACACAAGTCAGAGTAGTTTGCGCTCGTACGTACAAGCGCGTGAAGTACGAGTGCGGCGTCAGCATGACATGTTGAAAAGGCTCTAGGCCGTACATGGTTTAGACACCACAGTTTTAAGACCACTTCTTTCTATCCCATCCGTACTTCTCGGTATCTGCCCATTGAAACCACATTTCCCCCAACTTCCGTCCTGCACCCGGTCTTCTCTTCTCTCTCTCCACTGTTTCATGAAGACTCTACAAGTTCTTGACAGCGGAAATCACAATGGCTGGCCATTAAGGTTTTAAGAATTAGAAGTGACACATTGTCATTGCCAGGCGCTATTTTACTCCCGACTTTCCTCCGACCATTTCGCCGTGTTTGCTTTCGCAGTTCACTGTCCTGACTCATAGAACAGACTGGCGTTACAAAAGAGGGACCTTTCAAAAGAACGTCGCCTACTCCTAATGGACTTCGGCCTTTCCGTTAATGAAACGTATCAGGAAATCGTAGCCACTGTTCACCAGTGCCACATTTTCATTGTTGCACGGGGCTTGTCTATTTCATCGTCTCCTTCACCAGGCTTTGTTCGGTGGCTATATTAGAATTTATTTTTGTCATGGTAGTTCTTGAGCACGCCTTAATGGCAATTGTTCGCATTGTATTCATGGTATGGTTCCAGCCCACAGCTGCGGTTGTTTATTCTTGGAAGCCTTGTGTTGTGTTAGGTTTAATGGCACGCAAACAACTAGCTGCCATCAGGCGCCAAACGCACGGTTTAATGTCGGTTTGTTTAGAGGGAGCTAAATGATTTTTTTGTTTCAATGCTATAATGACTTTAGAAGATTTGCTTCTAAAACAACGGCGAAAATTTTTACGAGGGAATTTTGTCCTAAGAGTAAGCTAAGATGGAATCGGATCTGTTCATCATAGAGTTAGCAGGAAATGCTGTTTCTTTAATTTGTAAAGTTTTCTACACAAAACTAACATGTGGTTTGCGGTGACTGCCTCTCCGCATTGTTCACGCGTATGTTTGTCTTGTTTTGTGAGAATGAGGTTGTGTGTTATGTGAGTGTACCCGATGCGAAGGCGGCATAAAATTACTGTCATGAAACATTCCCGATGACTCCACAATTTTCGTTCCTCGATGAACGGTTTCACTAGGTGCAGTTTGTTGTTTACTTCGTTATCCCACGGAGCCTGCCATTTCGCTCGTAGTTTTCTACATACCAATTTCAAATCTTTATGCGGAATATTTGCCTGCTTTATTTTAGCACAACAGGCTGCTGCGGCACACGCATCAGCTTTCTCGTTGCCACTGATTCCAACGTGGCAAGCGATCCAGCAGAACTTAATTACATGCCCTTGTGTCTCGGCTGTTATTGCATTATGTACGATATCTCCTATTAAAGGTTTTTGCATTTCTGGAGCGTAGCGCTGCGATTACGCTGAGAAAGCCGGTGCAGGCGATGCCGTTTTCAATTATGTTCTTTATTATATTTTCTACAGCCATGAAAAATGCGTAACATTTGGCAATGAAAACTGAACCACACTCAGGCAACCTTGCTACTTTCTCCCACTTGCCTTGTATTACAGCTCGTCCCATGCTGCCGGTTGCTTTAGAACTATCTGTGTAAAAAGATGTGTAGTTTTCGTAATTTTCATTAAGCGGGAAGAATTCTTGCAGGACATAATAATGCGGCGTTTGCTTCTTGTGTGTGAAAGCACGTTGATGTAAAGTCATACAGCTGGTAAACTGCACTGAGGCGGCCATGGGTCGGGCCTCCGGGCAATATCGGGAAATGCATCCAGAATGTTCGGTGCCTGGCATTTTTCTTTAAAACGCGGAATGATTGGTCTGATTGCTTGGGTTCTGTTGCTAAACAGAGTACGGGATGGACACTGTTTAGCAATGGGTTAACAGAGATGTTTCGGCAGCGAACGGATTTTTATAGTGCATGATCATGTGAGTACGGTTCTGCTGTCTGGATGTGGCGGTTCAATGGTTTCCACGTAAAGGCTGTTTATGTGTGCCGTCCTGTGTGCGCCACGAGAAAGACGCAAACCTTACTCATGTACTGAGTCTAGTCCCTTCAAGTATGATGGTCTCGTACACCCGTACGCTATGCACCCATAACAGCAGAGCGAGAATTATGTAAGAGGCGTGGCCTGACGGGTAACCGGTTTTTCCTTGAGAGCACTTTGGGTATGTTCAGAGATCAGGAGGCTTTCTTTTCCAGCGTGTTAATGTGACGCCGGACTGTCATTTTTTTTTTGCAACATTGTGCCTAAAAATTTGTGCCCCGTGTTGTATTGGGAGTCTAATTTCTTCGAACTGTGTCGTGAAGTAGCTATGATTTATTGCCTGGGGGTCAAAGCCTCTCAATGTATGTGCCTGCGGGATTTTCACCTCAAATGTGCAGCCAGCTCTTGCACTAGCTCTTGGAGAGTTCAAAACAGTTGGTGTTTTCAGCGTCAGCCTCTTTGTTTGAAGGAGAAACACGAGTGCTTATTGAAGCTACGCTGGCTTGGCATTTCAATATTGCGTGCGCTCTTCGGAAGGTCTTTACTGTCTCGACGCTAAAGCGGATCCCAACTGTTTCGCTCTGGTAATCCGGGTTCAGCATTACTAATCCCTGATGTAGTGGCTTTACAAAATGGTACAGAGTCCTAAATGCCCTCTGGGCGTAGAAGGCGCCATTGACGTCAGGGCTTATCGCTCAGTCCAGTGCCCTGCTTGAGGGCATTCTTTAGACGCAAACGACAACTGACTCTAGTGTGCGTGACATTAACGCGATAGGGGAAATTAGCGAAGTATGAAAGCGTGACCTTGGGAATGTATGCTCTCTGAATTGGTGAGACCTGAGCGTGTCGCAACAAACCTGTTCCGATATTGAATTGAGCCGTCTAATCTTCCCCCACATCCCCGACTAATGATTGGCTTATTAGAGAGGATCTGGCGCACTGGGTTCGACTAATCCGAGTTTAACTTCGCCGCTATGTGACCGGTTGTTGCACTCCTGCTTTCGACAGCAGTAGCGCCCTCACAATCTCTAACGACAACAGGCAGTTGTTCCAGAGACAGACTGCGGCCGATTTACTAATGCGATTGCATTAGAAGGATCACGGGAAAAAAAGCACCGTCACATAATTTCCATTTGGCAGGCGATGTCCCTAGCACCTGCCACTTGCGAACCGTGGCAGGTGGTGAACGGAAGAGCTCTAGAAGAGCATTGCGCGGGAAAAGCGACCCAGGTTGTGGGAAGGCAACCTGGGTTTCACAAGCCCCACCAGTCACGTCCGGCAAAGGCATGAAAAGCTTCGAATACTATCGCTTTGCCAACACTTAATGTAATTAGGTGTACCTGTGAATTTTTGAACACCAAAATAGCCTTTCAAGCCTTTCATTTGTGCTGCTTTATGCTCCGTAGGAAACTTTACCAGCAAGCGCACAGGTTTACATAGCTTCCACGAACAGAAAAGTGCGTAACGGAATGACCCATGAACACGAGCGCAAAAATAACATTGATCCAGGGAACACTGCTGCTTTGCCCTCCACTGTACCTTTTCTGTATAGTGATGATTCGTCAGAACACGGAATGACTAAGAGCCGGCGGAATTGTGCGAAGGTTTAAAATCTCTCACTTGGACGATCGGGTAACTCTTCTAGCGATAGCTACATTACGGTAGCATTTCGAGCCTTCAGCGTGGCGGCGCCGCCACCCTGTGGCTGCACCGCCACGCTGTCACGTGGTTAGCCACGTGGTGTGGAGCAGCTGCCGGCGGCGCGGCGCCGTGGCTGATCACCTGGTTCGTCACGTGGTTGGTCATGTGACCAGCCACGTGGTGCGGAGCAGCTGCTGCTGCTGGCGGCGCGCCGCCGAAACCGAGCTGCAACAGCTGTGCGCATGCGCCGGGTCAAGCGGGATGAAGATGAAGGAACGCCCAGTGAAACGGAGCTGCGAAACACTGACTTTGCAATTCAAGTGAGTAAGTTTCACCCGGCTAGCTGTAGCTGTCGCGTCACTCAAGGTTTAGCCAGAGCTAAACCACCGCAATTTTTTTTTTGTGCCATACTAAAACTACACCCGTGCTGTTAGGTACACTACAGTGGTGCACTTCATTTTGATTTCAGCTAGCTTGGATTTTTAGCCCGCATCATTACCTCGAGGAGGGTCGTCACTAAAGGAGTAAGTGCATACTTAGCAGCAGGGCGACATAGCGATCGAGTGAACTGAGTCGAATACAAGAATAAATATGGGCGGAGGGGGGATAAAGGGCCCTTTGTACACACAGTGCGCTTGGGGTGCGACGATGTACTCGCGTATGTAGTGAAAGGTTTAGTGAAAGCAGCATTAGCTACAAAATTTAACATAATCGCCGTCATTATATACACGCAGCCTGAAATAAGTACATGTAGCTTGAATATGAGCGTGCGAATTGCTGGGCGCACCAATTTATCTCAAGGAATGTAGAACTGTATGCAAGCAAATTGCATTTCTTCGGCCGAGCTGCAGAGTAAAGTTATGACGGCGGTTGCTGGTGGACAGATGTCATCCCATGCATTAAAGCACCTGATACAGCTGAGGAGGTAAGTGCACGCTGGCACAAAGTCCACCTATAGGGCATAATTCGATTTCCTTTTGTGTCAGTGCTGCGATAGCAAGAAGACCGGTACCCCTACTGGTGAGGTTACGAACCGTCAAGGACATAAAGAGTGGAGCACATAAAAACACGATGTTGTAACCTCTGCTTTCGACCCCCAGAGGCGAGACTTGGGGAACTGCCTCTCTCCGAATGGATAAAAAGGGAATGCTTACTGACAACCTTCCGTTTGCCTATAACTGTCGAGAAGGGGTGATACTGCATGTAGCACATGCAAAAGGAGAAAGGGAGGTAACGTGAAACATAAAGTCCTTCACGTATTGCAGTGCAGCGCGTCTTCTTTGTTGTCCTTCACGTTCTCAGTTCTCCACGTCAAGAGCAAAAGAAGCACTGCTGGTGATGACACGTGGAGAAGCTTATATTACGGCAGATGCGTAGAAGCAGGCTATGATGAAACCACGTCTGCGATGACAGCCAGAAACAAAACAAAGCATGCTCCCATTAAATTCGAAGCAAAAACAAGCAGTAGCCAGACGTTTAAGTTAGATGACAAAACAAAAACAGGTAGAGAGCGAGGAATACATTGTCTTACAGTCAGTCATTGCCATCGTCAGACCTGAAAACATGAGCAGTAGTCGCTTTGTCGGCCTTCTCACACCGGCTTTTGTCCGCCTTTTTAACTTCACAAGCGGCCACTCATTAAAAGTAGCACGATGCTGATGAAATCATCATCAGAAGAGAATTACAAAATACGAGCACTGTGCAGCTAAGAGAGAACAACACCTCGGTGTTTCATCACTCGACTGCACGTGTGGACGTCGGGTTAGGGGACTGGCCGGGCTACAATGTAATCAATGAATTGCACTCAAGCCACGTGCGGTCACAGGTTTGGCAAGAGGCGGGGAAAGGTAATTCAGTGAAAAATGGAATGAGTTTGGGAAACACACTAACGATTTTTCACTTCCCGAGCTCAGTCCGACGTTGAACAATGAGTAAGACGGATGGAAATCAACTGAGGAAAGAAAACAGCAGCGTTGAAGTTGGGCTAACACCGTTCCATTATGCACGCGGCCGCGGTTCCAGCACCCGTGCGCATTCCTGAGCCCATTGAGATCAAAGATTAATGGAGCGAAAAATTCAACCAAGAGCGCAAGCGTGCTGAAAGCCTCCATTCGATGATGTCCCATTTTCTCGAAAATATCACCAGACGCTGTGTTGTTTCTGTTCCTCGCCGACCTTCACTCTGTCCTCTTTGTTAAAAAAGCACTTTCGCGTTAGAGGAAGCAAAAGTCGTTAAAGAACACATCCTTTCTCATTTTGCGCTCGACATGGCTTCGCTTCCAACCTTTCTTTCCTTTTCTTTTCTTTCTTTTCTTTGCACGCTTTAAATCAATAAAACGAGTCGATTAATGGACGAGGACTCTGGGTCTTTTATCTCCCATTTACGCTCTTGCTCCGTCGCGCACAGCAGCAAGGGTGTGAGCAAGCAGTGTGCATCTCGAAAGCCTAACTACGGCCTGGAAAACTTCCCACTCTGCTCAAAGGTGTTCATAAAACGTGTTAACTGCAGCGACAGAGCAACAGCATTGCAATATAGTTTTCCGTTTGTGACAATCCGCCTCTTCGAAAGGCCCTTTTATCGTGATCTCGATTGTAGCGCATTTGCTTTTAGGCGAACTGTAAGAATGCCGCACTTTCTTTTTGGCCTTGCTTCGTCTTTGTCGCCGCATTCCTGAGCAGTTATCGCCTTCGCGTCCACGTCTTTTAACCCCTCCATGCATGTGCACTCATTGTTTCCGTAAGCGCCAGATTTTTATGCCTGCAAAGGTTGTTTTTTTGCACACAGCGTAAGTATTAGGTGAAGCCTGCTTAAAGCAGCGTGTGAGGAATTTAGAATACATGTGCATGTGGTACATGTACATTGTACATTTAATCTTTCTAACAGTAGCAAGGGGTACAAAAGTAACTGAAAATTTGCCTCCACTCTAATGATATGAATAAAAATCGTGTACACCTACAGAGTGCGTCAATGACGAGAGTATTCGAGACGCTTGTCAAGGCTTCATCTGTGGAGTTGCTGAGAGCATGTAAAAAGTAAGCCCACAAACGCAGTATGAGGGAAAGGCCTATTCCAGAGGACCTTTCGCAGCCTGAAAGAAGTCGAGATTCCTGTGAAATTCTGCATGAACGCATGATATGAATCCACGGTGCCGTGCGAGTGCTCGCTAATGGTCGCTGCCGCGAGGCTTTAGTCTGCGTGCAGCCGAACTTCCCGAAAGCACGTACGCCGCGACCTTAGAGCATCTCGTGAACATTGTTTATGCCAGCTAAGAAGGGGTGAAACAACCGATGCCTATCGGAACTCCGAGAATTGGTTACTGGTTGAGTACACTGTAAAACTTTGACAATGAACATTTATACATCTCTGTCTCTGGGCGGGAGTAAATTTGCCTGTCGCAGTTTCAAACACTTTTGAAAGATATAGTACAATGTAAACCTATACAAACACGTTAGCTGCAGGCAGTGAAACTTCTTTTTCAATATCTCTGGGCTTTATATTACATTTTTTTCTTAACACTCAGTTTAGCTCATGTCTGAAAACTCTCACGTAGGCTTATTCGTCATGTCCAAGAACTTAGTATTAATAGGGTGACAATGGGTTGCAAGGGCTCCCAGCCTTTATTGATACGCGACAAGCAAACTCGGCTACACACAAAGCACCGAACAGCGCAGTCATAAATTTATTAATCTAGAGCGAGGATCTTTACGATGGAACTTGAAAATGGCTCTAAGAAAACTGGTTTATAAAGAGATGCGTTTTATTTTTTCTGTTGCTCACGAGCTCCTCTGCCAATCGTCGATGAAAATAAAGTCAATCTCGAATACTTTCATTTCATTTATTGTTTCCTTAAGGCCCCTAAGGCATTGCATAAGGAGGGAACGTATTGGTTTCTATGCGGCGTACTGCGGCGAAAGCATGCATAATAAAAAAAGCTGACAGGTACTGAAAAAAAAGGAAGTATAACAACAGGCATGATATAGTAAGTAATAATATCAGTGTTCCATACAGGAAGCATGTTCAACATTACAGAAAGCAAGATAACAAACTTAGTGTAAGTGAAAGCGTTAAACGCTATATAAGATTAGTTTTTATTTTTCTCACGGAATTCTTTATGATCTCTGCATAAAGCGGTGTTTTTAGGTAAAGAATTCTTGAGTACTACCGTGTTGGGGAAAAATTACTTGTTATAAACTGTCGTGCGGCCACTTTTGCGGGCTGCGTCTATCAAAAGTGCAACATGCATGGATCTGTACGACCTACCACCAGGGTGATCATGTTTTCTACGTCTCATGATGGGCTGGGCAAGCCATGTGCCCTAGCAAAATATCAAAGGACTGCGCTTATTTTGAACTCACGCCTTTTTCAATTCTCCTCAAAGAAAGCTGAGGCTCTTTTAATGCGAAAGCACTACTTCACGAGGTCAAACCGGCTCACCAATTTTTGTGAAGCTTGACCTCGAGGGTGACTATGCAAACCGTAAATATACAAATAAATAAATGGTATTCTTTACACTGAAATTAGGTCCCATTTACATGAAATTGTTAGAAAGCTTTCGGGAAATGCCGCGGAAGACATATCAAAAAGACAGAGGAAAAGAGCACTAGACCGGAGGTAAGGATGAACACTTCTCCAAGATGGAGTTCCACTCTGGTTTAAAGTCTGTCTGTTCGTACACTTCCCTTGCAGCCGATCACGCCTTGTGTTAAACTGCAAGGCACTCTCGCGCAATGCATTGCACATCGTCTTCTTCATCAACTAATACTACTCGCAAGCTAATATTTGCGCATTCAGCTATGTCGTGGTAGTGACAGAGATTTGTACGCTGGGTAAATTGGCGCTGAAGATGATAACGTTGAAGACGCGCATAGCGGCTCCCTGGGCGCATATTTTGCTCCCCTCAATCGCGCTTTCATGTACGTGGCGGTGGTGTTCACCTGCAAAAAACTATGCTTTCTCACAATAGTTCATGCTTAGCAGTGCTAAACCACCAGCCTTTTTTTTTATTCCACAGCTTGTGTGCATTTAGTACAGGTAGAAGAACTTGAAAAACGCGATGACTCCTGTTTTATAGGAGAGCAAAAGTATTAATTCGATTAGCGGCATAAAGGCTGACCTCTCGTTAGGCTCATGAATATGGAAAAATGACCGAGTATAACCGATTTAGCAAAACACGCAGTCATGAATGGCCACAAGACTCACTGGGACAAGGCAAGAACCGTCGCAACCGAAAAAATTGGCGGTGGTTTAGCTCTGGTTAAACCTGGAGTGACGCGATAGCGACAGCTGGCTGAGTGGTACTTGGTCACGTGAGCAACCACGTGACGAACCACGTTATTACCATGGCGCCGCGCCGCCGCGCCGCCGGAAGCTGCTCCGCACCACGTGGCAGCCTGGCGGCGAAGCCACAGGGGAGGCGGCGCCGCCAAGCTGAAGGCTCGAAATGCTACCGCAATGTAGCTATCGCTACAAAATTCGCAGCATTACTGCTACCTTTGGAATCCGTGATCAGACAGACCACATCACACAGACTGAACCGAAATTCCGGAAATCTAAACCCGATTTGGGCACGCTCGTTGCAGTTGTCGTTCAAAGCTATTAATATGCACTACTCCGCTAATGTCTTCACTATGAAGAAACCCGACGTACTGCGAGCCGAAACGTATAGAAAGATGTTTTTAACTGGTCGGTGTCACTGTTTTGATTTCAAACCAACTTAGGCTAACAGCAATTTGGCGCTGGAATCTGCTTCAACCTGACGCTGCGGCTGGAATAGGCTCGCAATTAACTAATGATGAAATTGAAAATTTGACAACTGCGGAGCGATTAACCGGACCTTTACCATGTGGCAGTGGAATAAGTGAATCCGATGAAGCTAGACTGGTGCACTGTAAGCGAGATGATTGCTGTCGCTAGCGCATATGGTAGAAGGCCCGTATGACACCATACTGGGTGTGTCGAAAACGGTGTGCTTGCAGACGCAGAAAGCGCAAACTAGGCTGACGAAATCAGAGGGGCATAAAGTTGCGAGCAGCCTAGATCCGCGAGACGGCGCAAAATAAGTCACGTCCAGCACTTCATGAATAAGGCGTCAAGAAACATGGCGGGCTTACAGCGATGTACAAACGCAAGTTTACGATCCGGTTCTTTATCCGTTTGGCCGTTTCTTACGCTTGCGCTCTAGACATTTAAAAGCGTGCGGAAATAGGACCACTTAGACCTTGACGAGTTTGTCCCCAGCTCAGTGGCTAAGCGAGGGGGGCGTATGGCGGCGGCAATGGCCGTTAAACCATTCGCCGCCACTCTCGTAAACGGCGCTTTAAACTGTTACCCCATTCTCTCTCTACTAGTTTTCTTTCTTTCTTCCATCTTTGGTAAGAGGCTCTTGCGAAACATGGTGGTGCCGGCGCCCAGCATGCATGATGCCGGCCGTTTTGCGTGAGCTAACGACATCGTTTAAAGATGATTTTTCTAGTTTTGTTTCAACTCTTCGACTGGGCGCTTTAAAAGACTGTGTCCGACGATGTGTGTTTAAGCATTGTCATGCATTTCCCGACACCTATGATCAAAGCGGCTTGAGAGAGTTTCGGCTGATGATACGTCGTCAGTACACTGTCAGGCCGGAATGAAAAGCGAACTTCGCCTAAAAACAGCGCAAAATTATTCGCCTATTCCAATTTCATGCTACAATGTACGACCAGTGTGATTTGCGTTTAAACGCAAACGACCCTGCGAAATAGATGTCATTCACAATGTTACGATTTCATATCGCAAGCACATTCGAAAAATGTATGCACGAGTGTTCACTTTTGCATCTAGCCCGCCACAGATACATCCTGTAGAGATTGCTAATTGTTGTGCACTGCATCATTTTAGGTTTCCGAGTGTTGTCCGAGCTTGGTAGTAACATTTGCATGGTAAATCGTCTTGAAAAATGCAGAATCGCGCTCCAAGGAAGAACAAAGTATATGTGGTAACTTAAGTGCTGAGATTTGAAGGGACTTGACTTAATGGGTGTTTTCTATCTCTTTAATGTTGAAAGTCCTAGGTGTTATACGGTAAAGGCAGCAGAGCGCTGTTGCCACTGTGACGGTGTGTATTCTTGTTTCACGCAAACTAAGAACTCGCACAGGGAAAATTCAGGTCGACGTCTTTTATATTGGCAAGACATTTACATAAACGTAACATCCTTGTAATATATTCCAGACAGTTTCCTTTGTAACCGTATGCCTGCTATTGGCTGGATTCTAATCAGTAACTACTCATTTGTTATCCCTACCCTTTTCTTCGCATTTCCAGCATTTCTGGACAAAAATTTGAATAATATGGTATATTGTGAGGTACTGTTACAGAAGTTTTGAATGTAATGACCCATTTTTTGGTTGCCTAGCAAAATGTTTCTCTTCAAATTTCTACATCGCTCGCATCGGGTAGTTAACGTCTTTGACGATAGCAAGAAGGTTAATTGCGGAAAAATTGGCTTGCTCGAGGATGATCAGCGGATATATTGGTTATTATAGTGAAATCTTTGAATATTTGACAAAATTGCGTTCATAAACTCTTACTCGTTGAAAAATCATTTTTTTTCTATATTGTTCGGTATGTTTCAGAAACTCAACCCATCAGATCGTTTACGCGTGTGCAGCGACATTTGTGTAAAAATAAAAAAAATATCTGATATATTCGTACTCTGGAAAATACTCGGGCATGATGAAGAACTCTAACATGCTCGATACCGAATTTTTGAGCTAAATACAACTCGAGTTACGCAAAGTAATAAATTAATAATCTAAACGATATACAGATTACAACCACCGTTTTTCAAATCTAAGTTTAGTCATTATTGCTGTGCACATAGTTCTACTCATATGCGACATATGCGCGCATGTGACGGAAATCAGAAAGCTAGCATGCGCAAGTGGCAGACTGCCACTGACAGAAATGTTCAAACAGACCTTGAAAAGGAGAGCAGTCGCGACGTAACAGCAGAGTCTTAACTTTATTTTCTTTTTTAGATGCATTTTCGATACCAAGGTCAGGAGACTATAATGAGATTTGATTTCACTTTGATTGCAAAACACGACGGTGAGGAACTTCAACGATAAAGAGCGAACGCGAGGCGTGGCATCACTTGAGCCAACAGCGAAGAGCTGTTAAATAATTAAGTGGAACTTAATTGAAATCTAATCATTATTCATTGCACCTTCTAAGCACTACACTGTTCTCTGGAGATCTACGGACATAGAGAGCCCCGACACAAGTCAGTACAGCAGTACAGTATGTTACTCTCATTTAGCCCCAGCTTCTCACATACCACCGAATCACACAGAGTTGCATAAACTTGCCAAGCTTTACACTCATTTTATATCCGCAGAAGCGCAGCCCAGAGGAGCAAATTTTGTCTCTTACGCGCTGTTATTGAATAGGGGTGCGTTAAATTCACTTCCCACCATGGGAGAGAGAAAGAGAGAGAGCCTTTGTGGGCAACTAGGCAATTTGGCTGTGCTTAGACAGCGTGATGTTCCCTAACGTTTCCAAGCATACAGTGTGCGAATAGGCTAACGCGTATAATAGAATGACGAGTTTGAAATTAGGCAGCGAGAGCTCATCGCATTAGTTTTTTTTTTCTTAATTTATAATTTTCTGCAGAGATAACTAAGTCGATGAGCGAAACGGCTCGGAGAGCACCTGACTAGAATCGATCTCCGGAACACTCTCGGCTAAAAGACAAACGGCAGGACTTTCGAATACATGGAATGAACGCGGTGTTTTTTTTTAATTTACCTAAACAAAACTGATGCGGGCATACAGAAATATAAGGAAGAATAAAATAAATAAAGAAAATCACCTCTAATTAAACAGTATATAATGATTACTGCAAAACTGGCCCCGCTATAGACAAGCATCGTGTTTGTAAACAGAGGTGGCGCTGCTGTCGGCAGCGACAAGGGGTGTAGGCAAAAACGCGGCATGCGTACACTGTGCCGAGTAGCGCTGCCTTCGAAAACAACTCGAGTGTGCGAATATTTCAAAGCGTGCGCATCGCTTGTGCAGCGCAGTGAGGAGAGCGTGGTGGAAGGTGGAGAGAGCGGAAAGGGGTCATGCGACCGAAGACGAGAAGGCAGCGACAACCGACCCGATGTCGCAATTCGAAGCCAAGCAGAGCGCATTAACGGAACTCCTCTACGAACTGGTTCGGGTGAAACGGGTCAATACTAGCATTCAAGCTCATCTAGCTCCTCTCAATAACGGCTGCTTTTGCGCTAGCACTACCGGTTGTACTGTGGTCATGGTGTTCAACAGCAGGCAGTAAGATTATTATTAATGGTTTTTGGGGGGAAAGGAAATGGCGCAGTATCTGTCTCATATATCGTTGCACACCTGAACCGCGCCGTATGGGAAGGGTAAAGGAGGGAGTGAAAGAAGAAAGGAAGAGAGAGGTGCCGTAGTGGAGGGCTCCGGTATAATTTCGACCACCTGGGGATCTTTAACGTGCACTGACATCGCACAGCACACGGGCGCCTTAGCGTTTTTCCTCCATAAAAACGCAGCCGCCGCGGTCGGGTTCGAACCCGGGAACTCCGGATCAGTAGTCGAGCGCCCTAACCACTGAGCCACCGCGGCGGGGCTAATAAGAGCCGCTTCCAATTTGCTGTCTCGAATCAGGAGAATTTCTCCGCCTACTAATATTGTATGAGGCTAAGGTTTTCGTATTTGGTGACACACGGAAAGAAAAAAATTGAAAGTGCGAGTGTAAAAAGAATGCATAATCGACAGGTGTTCTCAGATGTGCACGAATAAATATTAGGACTGAAATCTCTTCTGAGAACCTAGATTTCGCCGTAAAGAAAACCTGGCTACACTGATTTCCTCTAATTGCCGTCGAGCTTTTAAGCTCACACAGGGGATTTTGTTGCTAACCTAGTAGGTTCTTCAGACGGCGAGGTGCGTTGCTAGCCAGTTGAGTTGTTGCCGAGCATGAAACTCATTTCACTATTGCGGCTTATTTAGTTATGCACTGATCATCCGGCAGATGCGAAAGGGAAGTTTCACTGCTCATGCGTTTGTTTCATTTAACTTTGCTGCAGCTACTGGAGGACTCTTATGAAGCTCATGAATATTTTTTTTCTCAAATTTCATAAAGAAGCCTTTGTTTCATGCTCTTCACCGCAGTGACCTGCTCTGCGGGAAATTATTTGGCGGATTTAAATGAGATAGAGAAAGATAAAGTTTTTATTTAATCAAAAATAATTTGCAGGGGCTTCGTAGTCGGTGCCCAGTAGTCCGGACAAGGCTTACTGATGACCGCTGAAACAAGTCTCGGCGTGACTCACGATGGTGATGAAGATTTTTATGAAGGCCCACGCAAATCTTGTCATACAGGAAACCTTCACTGAAGCAAACTCGAAACCACTTTGAAGCAGGATTAGTTCACTTGAAGGTGTTTAAAAAGAATATTCTTCGTTTTGACCACCCTGGGTAAGAGCTACCTTGGCGTCGCGTATTTCTTGCAGGACTAGCTCTGTTCTGCACATTGCGCAAGCTCTCTAAACCGGTTTTCAACAACCCAGAGAGGAGGTGATACGAGATTTGCGCATGCACGATGAAAATCTACATAAAGTGACATTGCGTGCATTATGTAAAAAATATCAAAATCATAAAGATTTATTGTGTGATGTACATACAAAAGTGTGTACAAAAGACATAACAAGCTGCCTTGCTGATTTACATAACTGCATAGCTGTGAGCTTAGCCATGAGCCTAGCCATGAGTGCCATGAGCCTATTCTTGAAACACAGCCCGCTGTGGCTCAGTGGCTTTGGTGTTCGCCTGTTGATCCCAAGGTCGTGGGGTCGATTCCCAGCCGCAATAGCCGTATTGAAATGGAAGTGAAATGCGAAAACATTTGTACGATATGCCTGTGTGCTGTGGTCGAAACTAATCTGGAGCCCTGTAATACGGCATCCCCCACAGCCCATGTGTTGCTCCGGGACGTTAAACGTCACATACCACCAGCCCCTGTTATTGAAAACGAAAGGTCGGTATTTTTATAATATTGCCACGCTGCTGACTTTCTGCCGGCGCCACCTGGAGGTCGAACTGTGTTCCCGAGCGCGTGGCCGAACGTCTTCTTTGTCCAGAACGAGCGCGGCGGTGTTGGCAAACCTCGCCCGAGTGAACAGCTTTGTTCTCTGTATTTTCGCCGGTGACATTTTTGGAGGGAGTAGGATCCGGAAGAAGCATGGCGTCCAGCATGGTCAA